>JAXQQM020078081.1:0-25746 GCA_034641835.2 Pinus albicaulis
AAGAGCTCAGCAATGCTATGAAAGACTTTTTTTGAATGTGATTGATAATCGATAATTGAAAGCAAGGGTAATCCCCTTGTAAAACCCAAATTTCTGAGCATTTTCTAAAACCTGATGATGGAGTCATTGTAATGAACAAGCGCCTAGGTCCATATTACGTCCAAATCTACCAAGCACCAAGATCTATAAAAAAAAATCCACAATATCTGCGAACTAAGAAGAAGAGGCAGAAAATGTATTCTGCTTACCTGTTCGAATAGTGGTTGGGGTTTACCACGGCAAAAATTTGACAGAGCCCATGTAGCATTCCGTATCATTGAAATTCTGGCAGTATCATTCAACTGGGCAAGCACCTGCCTCGAAGCTCCATCACTGAGGGCAAGATCCCTAAATGATGCAGAGTCTCCATCAATATTTCCCAAAGCCCAAACAACCTTACACGAACACCAGTTGAACTCAAAGTTGGGTAGTAGTTTTTTAAATCAAATTCCAAAATTACAGACGTATAAAGATAGTTGGGAAGAATAATTTTATGCCTCTAAAATGAACGTGCTACCTTTTCTCGAACATTATCATTCCCAGAGGCAAGAAGTTCCACAAATATAGGCAGTGCCCCGTAATCAATCACAACCTTTGTATTCTCAGAGGCTCCAAAAAAACCCAAATAGGGTCAACCCTACTACAGGAGGAAGGGCCTGCAGCAAGAACTTACCATTTTGCAAGAAATGAGGGCGAATGATGTTCTGCAAGAGCTGAGGGTGAATGCTGTTCTGCAAGAGCTGAGGGCGAATGCGCGCGTGATATCAGACGTTAATGTAGTTTTAAAAAAAAATCATTTTTATGTAGCGCACATTTGAATTTTAGCATTTCAAATCATTTTTATTTACATTTGATTTTTGCATTTCTAATACAAGTGACAAACAAATTTCTACAAGAGGTTGAAATTTTTACTAGATATCCATGAAAGACTAATTAAAATGGCTTAATATGCAAGTGGAACTTCAAAATAAATGTAATTGAAGGTTCTCTCCACTAAATTTTTGCAAAAGAGCTTACATTATTTAAGTTATCTAGGATATTTTTTTGTATTACACAATCAAAATTAAATAATGAAATAGTTGGGTAGTCTTATTGTTTCAAATTAGGACACAATTTTCAAATGGTGATGAAGTTTCATGTGATGATTAACTGACAGTATTATCCTTTCCTATCCTTGAAAAACTATACAAGGTTCCCTGTTGCCACATGAAACCCTAACTCATGTAGCAGCATAGGACCAATCCTCCATTTTGCCCGTCATAAGGCATTTTTCACATATTTGACGACTACAATTTGCGGATTCCCATTTTCCATGAGGTGCGATTGTTTGTCTGGTTCTGTTACAAGTGCAGAGTATTGAAAAGGACAGACAAATTTAGTTCAGATATTGTGAAATTGCCTCGGAAATTCACCTACAAAGAGCTCAACAATGCTACAAAAGACTTTTTTTGAATGTGATTGATAATCGATAATTGCAAGCAAGGGTAATCCCCTTGTGAAACCCAAATTTCTGAGCATTTTCTAAAACCTGATGACGGAGTCATTGTAATGAACAAGCGCCTAGGTCCATATTACGTCCAAATCTACCAAGCACCAAGATCTATAAAAAAAATCCACAGTATCTGTGAACTAAGAAGAAGAGGCAGAGAATGTATTCTTCTTACCTGTTCGAATAGTGGTTGGGGTTTACCACGGCAAAAATTTGACAGAGCCCATGTAGCATTTCATATCATTGAAATTCTGGCAGTATCATTCAAATGGGCAAGCACCTGCCTCAGAGCTCCATGACTGAGGGCAAGATCCCTAAATGATGCAGAGTATCCAGCAATATTTCCCAAAGCCCAAATAGCCTTACACGAACACCAGTTGAACTCAAAATTGGGTAGTATTTTTTTAAATAAAATTCCAAAATTACAGACGTATAAAGATAGTTGGGAAGAATAATTTTATGCCTCTAAAATGAACGTGCTACCTGTTCTAGAACATTATCATTCCCAAAGGTAAGAAGTTCCACAAATACAGGCAGTGCCCCGTAATCAATCACAACCTTTGTATTCTCAGAGGCTCCAAAAAAACCCAAATAGGGTCAACCCTACTACAAGAGGAAGGGCCTGCAGTAAGAACTTACCATTTTGCAAGAACTGAGGGTGAATGCTGTTCTGCAAGAGCTGAGGGCGAATGCTGTTCTGCAAGAGCTGAGGGCGAATGTTGAGGGCGAATGCTGTTCTGCAAGAGATGAGGGCGAATGCGTGCATGATATCAGCCGTTAATGTAGTTTTTAAAATAATCATTTTTATGTAGCGCGCATTTGAATTTTAGCATTTCAAATCATTTTTATTTACATTTGATTTTTGCATTTCTAATACAAGTGACAAACAAATTTCTACAAGAGGTTGAAATTTTTACTAGATAGCCATGAAAGACTAGTTAAAATGGCTTAAAATGCAAGTGGAACTTCAAAATAAATGTAATTGAAGGTTCTCTCCACTAAATTTTTGCAAAAGTGCTTACATTATTTAAGTTATCTAGGATATTTTTTTGTATTACACAATCAAAATTAAATAATGAAATAGTAATTGGGTAGTCTTATTATTTCAAATTAGGACACAATTTTCAAATGGTGATGAAGTTTCATGTGATGATTAACTGACAATATTCTCCTTTCCTATCCTTGAAAAACTATACAAGGTTCCCTGTTGCCACATGAAACCCTAACTCATGTTGCAGCATAGGACTAGTCCTCCATTTTTCTCGTCATAAGGCATTTTGCACATATTTGACGACTAGAATTTGCGGATTCCCATTTTCCATGAGGTGCTAGGAAGGATAGAAGACTTAATTTTGACGTTTGAAATTTTTTCAAAAACGTTCTTACGCCCTTTAATTTCCACTTACCAATACTTTTGCAACACTAGTCCTCTTCGCAATTGCAAGGTTGTACTCAAAAATTAAGGAAAGTTATTTTTTTGGCTCACTCAATGATGTAGGTGGATACTGGTGGCCACCCACCTATTCCACTTGGGGCCCCACCATTGTCTCTTTCAGTTTTTCAGTTTCGGCACAACTTACTGTTTTTAGCAGTTTTTCGGGTCCTGAACTTCCGAAGCCGTTTTGAGGCCCTAAACGACGTTTTTTGGGCATCACGCCTCCAGCGAATATCATTCTGTATCATTTTGTTTCAGAATTATATTCATGGCGAAAGTTTTATTCCTTGGATAGATCTTTCTAATGATGTATCATGTGCGTCAAACAGAGATAGTATGCCAAAATTACGTCCCTGGGAAGTTGAAACACCAATTTACCCAAACAGGGCCCATAGTTTTGGCGCTTCATCTCCTAGGGTTAGGTTTTTGGATGTTTAGGGTTATCCATTGTTTCTCAATAATAAATAGGTCCTCGAGCCTCATTGTAACTCAGTTCATAGGCTTTTAGCTGCCACATCTCTCCTCAGAGATAGTTGCCAGCGCCCTAGCTAGTTTTATTTCCATTCTGTCTATAAGCAAATTTCAATTCTTTGATATTAATAAAATGAAGTGTTATTTCCGCTGCATCTCTGTATTTATGGTTATGTGTTTATTCTATTGCATTCCTGCATAAATCCAGATCAGTGGTATCAGAGCGGTCTGCTTTTTCTCGATCCTTCTTTGCATGTCCCCAACGAGGTCGGGGTATAAGGAGTTATGGCTCGATCTAGTGGAACCTTTGCAAGATCAGCCTCGCAAAACCCGATGGACGCCCATGGGGGACGAAAAGAAATATGAGGGAGCAGGAGATCCCATCAAAATATTTCTCAAGGAGGCCCTCGAAAAACAAAGGAACGCGATGATGGATAACTTTGCCCAGATCCTTCAACGGCTGCCCACCGGTGGCGCATCTGTTGTGTAACCAGCTCCAAAAAGAGAAGAAAAGAGATATCAACGCCTTAGAAATGAGCCACTTCGAGGGGGAAACCTCCAATACATTACATGAATGAACAATTCTTGGATGATACAATTTACAAAACCTCCTTTCTATATAGGAGTCCATGGGGCCATAATGTAATCCTAGTGGGCCACAATGTAATCCTAGCCGACCTAACAATAATAATTTAAGGGCACAATAATAAAAAAATGGGGTTTACAAGGGTACAATAATAACAATAAGGGGGTTACACTAACAACAATAAGGGATTATACTAGTAATATAGGGACCTAACATGCCCCTCTCCTTCAAAAAAGTGTTGTCCTCAACGCTTGAGTAGCTCTGGGTGCTTCTGTATAAAATTCTCATCCTCCCATGTAGAATCTTCAGTGGGTAAGTTCTTCCACTTGATGAGATACTCTGAAATTGATCGATTTCGTAGTTGTCGAGTTCTTGTTTCCATGACTGCTTCAGGTTCCAATATGATTTTTCCTTCCTCATCAAGTTCTGGCAATATTGTTTGAACTGGAAGATTTTCACCTATAATCTTCTTTAAGCATGAAACATGGAAAACTGGATGTACTCGCGAAGAAGAAGGAAGCTCCAATTTGTATGCCATAGTACCAATATTTTGCAACACCTTGTAAGGACCATAGTACTTTGGTGATAATTTATTATCCTTCTTAGCTTGCTTGAGGGACATTTGTTTGTATGGTTGTAGCCGTAAAAATACCCAATCTCCTACATCAAAACTTCTCTCGCTGCGATGTTGATCTGCCTGTTGTTTCATTCGATTTTGTGCCAAATTCAGGTTATCCTTTAAGAGTTGGAGAACTTCTTGTTGATGCTCGATGTGATATTCCACTGCTTGAACTTTCGAATTTTCCCTTAAAGATGATGTGATTGATGGTGGATGATATCCATAAAGTGCCATAAATGGGGTCATTTTTGCTGCAGTATGGAAGGAAGTGTTATACCACCATTCAGCGAGAGGTAACCACTTGACCCATTGTGTTTGTTTATCGGATACAAAACAACAAAGATATCCTTCCAAACATTTATTTACTATCTCAGTTTGACCATCAGATTGAGGATGATAAGATGAGCTATGAGCTAATTGAGTACCCAAACAAGAAAATAACTCCATCCAAAAATTTCCAGTAAAAATGGGATCTCTGTCACTCATAATAACCCTTGGGCTTCCATGTAGCTTTTGAATTCTATCCATAAATGTAGTAGCAACTGTACTTGCTTTAAATGGATGAGATAATGCACAAAGTGTGCATACTTGGTAAGTCTATCAACTACCACCATGATGACACTCTTTCCTTCGGACTTAGGTAAACCTGTGATAAAATCCATTGAAATCTGCTCCCAACGTTGACTTGGAATGGATAAAGGTTGTAGAAGTCCTGGGGTCTTAATTGTTTCCACTTTATTCTGCTGGCAAACCAAACATTCCGCCACAAACTTTTGAATATCAGATTTAAGGCCATCCCAAAAAAATTCTTTCTTCACCCTGTGGTAAGTTTTTAAAAATCCTGAGTGTCCTCCTAAAGGAGAAGTGTGCAATTCCGGAAGGATCTTTTGTTTTAGTTGGGAATTCTTACAAAGATATAAGCGATCTTTGTACCATAAGGAATCATTTTTCCAACTAAATGTATCAGATGTACTAGGATCTTGCTGCAACTTTTGAATGAGTGTCCATACATATTTGTTCTTCTTCCATTCATCTCTTGCTTCGGTTATCCAATCTGGTTGGATAATAGAAATGGCACAAAGCAATGCTTCCACCTCTTCATTCTTTCTTGAGAGTGCATCTGTAACAACATTAAGCTTTCCTTTTTTGTAGATTATTTCAAAGTCATAACCCAACATCTTTGTGACCCATTTTTGCTGCTCTTCTGAAGATAGTCTTTGTTCAAAAAAGTGTTTAAGACTATCATGATCAGTTTTTACCTTGAAGTGTCTTCCCATTAGGTAAGTTCGCCATTTCTTTAGTGCATGCAGTATTGCTAACATTTCCTTCTCATAAATAGGTTTCTGTAAATAGTTTCCTTTGATTGGACGACTTTCAAAAGCAATGGGTCTTCCTTCCTGCATTAAAATTGCACCAATTCCATTTCCTGAGGCATCACATTCCACAATAAAGGTTTTTGTGAAGTCTGGCGTAGCTAAGACTGGTGCTAGCCACATTGCCTCTTTAAGATGTTCAAAGGCCTTAGTTGCTTCAGGAGTCCATGAAAATGCATCTTTCTTCAATAATGTTGTTAGAGGTGCTGCTATTCTTCCATAATTCTTAACAAACTTGCGATAATACCCTGTTAAACTGAGAAATCCTCGCAACTGCTTTATGGTCGTGGGGACTTTCCATTCCTTAATGGCTTTAATTTTGTTAGGGTCTACTTTAACACCCTCGTGAGATATAATATGACCCAGATATTCCACCTCTTGTACTCCAAAGAAACATTTGGATGTTTTTGCATATAATTGTTTCTCCTGCAATAGTTTGAGCACCTTGTCAACATGTTCAACATGATCCTTCCAAGACTTGTTGTAGATTAGTATATCATCAAAAAATACTAGCACAAATTTTCTAAGGAAGGGTTTGAAAATGGAATTCATCAACCCTTGAAATGTAGAAGGTTCATTGGTAAGGCCAAAAGGCATGACCAAAAATTCATAATGGCCCTCATGAGTTAGAAATGTTGTTTTTGGAATATCTTCAGTCTTCATTCTAATTTGATGATATTCTGAACAAAGATCCAACTTGGTAAAATAAATTGCTCCATGTAATTCATCCAATAATTCATCAATCACAGGAATGGGAAATTTATCTTTAATGGTGAGCTTATTGAGCTCCCTATAATCCGGACACATTCACCATGATTCATCCTTCTTGTGTACCAATACTACGGGAGCAGAGAAAGAACTTTGACTAGGTTGAATTATACCCGCCTCTAACATTTCTGCAATCATACGTTCAATTTCGCTCTTTTGGAAGTAAGGATATCTATAAGGCCTGATGTTTGGAGGAACACTTCCTGGAATCAAATTAATAGCATGATCATGATCACGAAAAGGTGGGAGTCCTTTGGGAGTTTCAAACACCTTGGAATGATTGTCCAAGACTTGTTAGAGATCTGCAGAAATAGATGATTTTGATGTCGGAACTTCTAGTGAGCATAATTGTGCAATTACGCCTTGTTTTTCTTTCTTTAGAAGCTTTGTCATGACATTAGAGCTTATTATCCTTCCCGGCTTCCCTTCAATACCCCGTAATTCGACTTCCTTTCCTTCTGAAAAAAATTTCCAGAAAAGTTCTTGAAAATTAAAAGCTACCGTCCCCAAAGATTGTAACCATTGTACTCCTAGTACAACATCAGCACCTCCCATAGGAATGGAAAGCATAGGACTAGTCAATACATATTCCCCCATGGTTAGCTTGATATTATGGCATTTTCCAGAGCAATTTATAGTTCCTCCATTTGCAACCATCACTTGACGTTCTGGTGCTGGGTATAGGAAACAATTTAATTCCTTGGCTACCTTACAATGAATAAAATTATGGGTGCTACCTGAATCAATCAACACTATTACCTTTTTCTTCTTGATTTGTCCTTGTATCTTGAGAGTTTGAGGAGTGGTAATTCCTGCCAGTGCATTGCACGATATGGTCGGATTCATTTCTTCCTCTTCTAGGGTTGGTTCCTGGTGTATATCCTCTTCTTGTTCATTTTCTTCTTCCTCTTCACAATCTATGTAAAATAATTTCTTCTCAGCACATTTATGACCTTTAGTGTATTTTCTATCACAACTGTAGCAAAGCCCTTTTGCTCTTTTTTCTTCCAATTGTTGTGGTGTCAACCTTGTAGTTTGTGGAAATCTAGGCGTAGCAACACTTCCTTCTTTATAGAATTGAGTGGTAGGCTTCCTTGTCGCCATAATTTTACATTCAACTTTTCTTGCCAACCTGAATGCCTTCTCCAATGAATCAGGTTCCAGAACGTGAACTTCATGTTGAATGTTATCCTTTAAAGTGCCTATGAAGAGATCAATCCTGTGTTCCTCTGGAATATCAATTACTCTTATATTCAATTTTTGGAAGTCCTCAATGTGCTGCCCCACTAAACCCTTTTGTTTGAGATTTATCAATTGGCTAAAGAAGGTGTTGCTCTTTGTATCCTCATAATGTGCTATCATTTACTCCGTAAAAATTGACCAAGTGACAATTTTTTGCGGGAGCAAAGCCATCGATACCATACAAATGTATTTTGTTCTAAATGTAAAGGTGCAATGCGTACCTTTTGTGTGTTTTGCACGTTATGGAGATCAAAATATTGCTCCATCTGTAGTATCCATGTTACAGGATCCTTTCCATCAAACTTCCTCATATCCATTTTTGGAATATGGTGGTTCTTCCAGCCAACATTAGAGTTTATGAAATCACGATTAACATTTATTTTGTTCTCATCATGAGGTTCTTCTACTATCTTTTCACCATTAGGAAACATTTCTTGTATCAACTTTGTCAAACCTTCGATGTCTGTTTTGAGATCATTCTTCATGTTTTCCATGTTGTCTTTCATGTCCGCTTCCATGCCATCCATCTTAGCTTCCATGCCTTTCTTCAAACCATCCATCTTCACTTCCACGCCTTTCTTCAAAACTTCCATTTCATTTTTGTTGCTCTTTGCGAGAGTGAAATTTGTTGCACTTGCTCTTGTAATTTTGATAGATCATGTTGCAATTCTTCATCTTCATGAGTCATAGTAGAGCCTTTTGAAGGCTTAATGGGTGTTGAATTATTTTTACGGGGCATATTTTAGAACCCAATACTGCTATATATTCTACAATATGCCCTTGGAATCAATTCAAATTGATTCTTCAAGAAGACTCATGCAATTTGGAAAGAAAAAAAATATACACACCTTTTTCTTGCTTTTGAGGAACTCAATATTGAAATTGGATTATCTCTATGATTGCAGCACTTAAATATTTGAATTTCAGTATCAACGTAGCCCTCTGAATTATCTTTCGAATGCCATAGGTATGACCTGATTTGGATTCTCCAAAACAAAGTTGCGTCCAATCTCCCACAATGACCTAATTCTGGACTGGTTTAGTAGAGCGAACTTGTACGACTTACCACGTGTCACTGTTTCATCCTTTGTCTCTAAAATTGATAGAAAAGAAACTATAGTCTGTGTAAGTGCAACCACTTTTTACGGCACTCCAATCCGATGCCCAGAGAGAGAGTTATTGAACTTTTCCCACGATCACCTCTTTGAGATGAAATTCAGGAGCCTAAAAAAGAACTACCTTCCACAGATCATATCTCCCAAAATATTGCGAACCAAGATCTGAAATTTTTTGATGAATTTCCTCAAGATTTTAGCTTTGCACCATATGAATTTCAGATTCTGAAATTTAGTAGAAAAAAAATCTATAGCGCAAATTCCACGATGACCTGTTTAGGAGCCTGAAAAAAGACCTAACTTCCATAGATGATATCTCAGAAAATATTGTGAACCAAGCTCTGAAATGTTTAGACAATCTTCCTTAGGATTTCAGCTTCGCACCCTAAAAATTTCAGCTTCTAAAACTTCGTAGAAAAAAATTTATAGTGAAAATTCCACGATGACTTGTTTGGAGCAGCGAAACCCTAGAATCCAAAGCTCTGATACCAATGTTGTGTAACCAGCTCCAAAAAGAGAAGAAAAGAGATATCAACGCCTTAGAAATGAGCCACTTTGAGGGGTAAACCTCCAATACATTACATAAATGAAAAATTCTTGGATGATACAATTTACAAAACCTCCTTTCTATATATAGGAGTCCATGGGGCCATAATGTAATCCTAGTGGGCCACAATGTAATCCTAGCTGACCTAACAATAATAATTTAAGGGCACAATAATAACAAAATGGGGTTTACAAGGGTACAATAATAACAATAAGGGGGTTACACTAACAAAAATAAGGGACTATACTAGTAATATAGGGACCTAACAGCATCTGCATCCAACAACCACTCTAGAGGTGTGACTCCTTTTAAGGTACAAGTAAATTTTGACATTCCCATATTTGAGGGTCAAATATATGCAGATGCCGTAGATAGATGGTTGAATCTATTAGAAGGATATTTCTCGGTTCATGACTTTTCCGATAGGGAGAAGATTATTTTTGCACTCCTCAAAGCTGCCCCCCATGCCAAGGACTGGTGGGAAAGCCACTGTGAGAAAAGGATGAGACAAAACCCTCTCTGTTCTCGGTCGTACCCACTTGGAATTATTTCCGAGATGCCGTCAAGGAACAATACTATCCCGTGGGGAGCTATGAGGACAAGTACATACAATGGACCACACTGCAGCAACAAAGGGATCAAGATGTGCATGAGCTGAAGAATCTGTTCCATACCATGCGCACCAAGTTGGATATCAAAGATTCAGAGAAACATATGGTGCTAAAGTATCGCAGTTGTCTGCAAAAATACATTCAGGAGGTAATGGAGTTCCTTGACATCTCCTCGCTTGGTACGGCATACCGGTATGCTGCCAAGATTGAGCAGAAATTCAAACAGAAGAAGCGAGACTTTGGATCTGCGAATCAAAAGCAAGGGAAAGGTGCTCCCAAACCACAGAACAAAGGGCAGAGCCAAGGCATGGTGACTCAAGACAACCTGTCGAAGCCACAAGCAAAGAACAACACCGCAAAGCCAAAGAAGGACACGGGAAAGTGGTGTGAGTTCCATAAGAGCTCCACTCGCAACATAAGTGAGTGTCAGGCCAAGCAGTCGCTGGTGGCCGAGATGCGGGCTTCTGAGTCAAATGCATGCTCTGACTCTGAATCAGAACCTGAAAAGGGGAATGAAAAAGGGAAACAGATTATTGATGCGGAGCCCAATGCCACTGTTGCCACTACAAAGATCCAGAAGGAGGAACATCTCTTCCACTCCCAGATGTGGGTAAAGGGCTCCCCAGTACAGTTCATTGTCGACAATGGGAGCCAAAAGAACCTCATTTCGACAGATGTCGTGAAGTGGTTGGGCTTGCTGACCATAGCTCACCCACATCCATACACCATCGGGTGGCTTCACCAAGGACAAGATCTCCGCGTCAGCCAGCAGTGCCACCTTCCCTATAGCATCAAGCCCTTCACGGATGAGCTATTATGCGACGTTGTTCCTATTGGTGTTTCTGATGTATTATTAGGACAACCATACTTGTGGAAGTGTCATGCGGTGTATGAGTCTTGGCCTTGTGCTGTTATTGTTACTTTGGGAAATAAGTTGTACAGGATATCAGAGGTACCACCTCCTGCTACTATCTCTTTGGTTACTGCAAAACAATGCAGTAAACTCATTTCCCAAACCAGGAAATTCGTTTTCCTGATGATCCGCCCCCAGGGCAAGAAGAAGACTATGGCCATGACCTCCAGAAAAGGCTCCTCTGCACGACAACAACAAATGGATAAGGTTGTGGAGGAGTACGGGGACATTTTCACCTCACCTACAGGGGTTCCTCTACACTGTCAAGTCAAGCACCCGATTGATCTGACCCCAGGTGCGCCGCTACCCAACGAACCAATATATCGGTGCTCTATTATGGAGAATGATGAAATCAAGAGGCAGATTCAGGAGCTGCTGCAGAAGGGTCACATCCGACCAAGTTCATCGCCCTGTGGGAGCCTGATAATTTATTATTGTGAAATCATAGTTATAAATTATCTCTTATTCTGTGAGCAATGTAATCTATTAATTGTAAGTAGATTCATTATAAAAATTCAAATTGATTTTAGCATGAATGATGAAAATTTATATATTAATTGGTTTTTAAGAGTATTTGTATTATGTATGAGCACTAGAAAGATAAATCAGGACTTCATTTTCTATTTTCCTTATTTTATTGGGCTGAACTGGAGAAAATTGAATATGAATAGTGAGTTAATTGCAAGATCAATGGGCCAAGTCCATACATCAACATTGAACACAGTGGGGAAGTATAAAAGCATGGATATTCATGCAAGTATAGTTATTAATGTAAGATCAAAGTTAAATCTTAGCTTCACTAAAGAAATAGAAGGCAAAGATCTAGCATCAACTGAAATTCACGTGAAAAAGTAGATGAAAAATGTACAATCATCCAATGGAGAGGTAATCTATAATTATCTAGTAAGACTCTTGGCTATGCCTTGAGACTAAAATAATTCTCAATATTTTTGAATAATCATCCATTGGAATTTAGTAGGAAAACCATAGTAAATAATTGTCCAATGGCCATGCAAAAATAAAAATAAAAAAATATTTGTTGGTTGTTTTTCAATAGGTGGACCATGATGGGACCACTGAGAAGGTGGGGGTGTTTTTTTAATCATGGAAGTGAGGTTTAGTAGATTTATAGTCAAGTTACCTTTCCCTATAAATTTTCTCGATCAAGTTATTCATTCATTGAACTTTGATTCATTCCTATTGTTTTGATACACAATCCAATCCAGTTGAGTCTTGAGTCTTCATTGAGAATGGCATTCATAGGTTGTCAAGAAAGAGGTTATCATGCACATGCACTCTTCTTTTCTTGGTATCTTTGTAACTATGTTCAGCTCGAGTTCTATATTTTTAAATTGTCATAATAGTTCATGATTATTAAGATTTTATTTTGTCTTTTAAGAATTTTAATTTAATCATTATTAATCACTAAATTTATATATATATATATATATATATATATATAGATAGATAGATAGATAGATAGATAGATAGATAGATAGATAGATAGATATAATTATTAAACTTTCAATGGTACATCAACTTTCATACATGAGAACCCAGATGCGGGTGAAGTTGGTAGTGTTTAACGTGATGGGATGGGGGTGTGGCATAAGGGGAAGCCACTCGCCCACCTGCAAGAGTGTTGTCATTCAGTTCTTAATTTCGACTGATCGGCATTTAATTCCATTTACTCCTCGTGCTTGAATCAACCATAGTCCCGCTCCTCGATACACATTCGCATGCTAACATGGCCCCCCTAGTTCATACTTATGGTGGCTTATTGGTGTAATCACGCTAATCACTAAATTTGAGAGTATATATATATATATATATATATATATATATATATATATATATATATATATATATATATATGTATATATATATATATATATATATATATATATATATATAATTATTAAACCCTTTCAATGGTAATAACTTTCATACATGAGAACCTGTATGCGGTGAAGTTGGTAGTGTTTAACGTGGATGGATGTGTGTGGCATATGTAAAGCTTACTTCCACGCACTGGCAAGAGTGTTGTCATCTTCGCTCTTAATTTCAATCGACTCGTTAATCCTTCCATTTTCCATTTCCTCGTGCTTGAATCAACCATAGTCCCGCTCCTCGATACACATTCGCATGCCGCAACATGTCTCAGCCTCCAGTTCATACTTATGGTGGTTTATTGCAGTTGATTCACAGTTGCACGGTAGACTGGGTTGTTATTATGGAGCGTCCCTCTGGTCTGAACAGAATTCCCCTGCCTGTAAATCTGTGGTGTGCTCCAGGAGCAGTGCTTTCTAATGTTCATACTGTAACTGGTAAGAGGAGTTGTCTCAATTGTTGTTTGGATTTTGGAGAAAATCTCCACTTCTCCCATGCTGGTTCCTGCAAGCTTGCTTCTGTCGCCCTGTTGCCCCTCTCGCCTCAGTCTTATGTCCATCTTTTGCCTCCCTGCCCTGCTGTCTCGAGTGCGACTATGTTGCACCTCAGGCAGAGAATGCGTTGCTGAAGAGGCTCCACGAGGCACCAAATTTGACGCTCTCCCTCCACCTCTGGCACCTCCTCTGCGCCTACCTCCCACTCTGACAGTCAACCTAGAGGGCACCTTCTCTGCTTGGGCCGTCGCCTTGCTTCCCCCACTCCTTCCGCTCCTCCTGCTCAAACCCACACCACGCATTTTTCCTTTAACAACACTCTCAATTGACCCAGGGTGACTGCCTCAATTACGGTCGTCTTTCATTAAGAGCCTCAGGAAATTTTTCCCAGTTCTCGCCCGGCGGAATGCAGCCTCTCAGCGGCTCAGGATTCGACACAGTTTGTTGGGATGAAGCACCCTGATAGTGCGGACGTGCAGGGTCAGATGGGCAAGGCCACGCAGGACCTGGTGAACAAGGAAGCGGTGGGTCAACCTACTAAGAGGTAGGACGTAGTGTAAGCGAACGAGGCGCAGATTACTCCTCCTCCTCCTGGGAAGGTGATCCATTCTATTGCTGACCTGTATAATGCTGACAGGGAACTAGATGAACTCTGGTGCAGAGTTTTCTACGAACCTCCTGATGAGTAGTTCCTCCTCTTCACTCTGGTTTTTTGCTCTATTTCTGCCCATTCTAACGGGCCTATTCATGTGTTTCCTACTATCTCTGAAAATGCATCTGTTTTTTTTGCTTCGATATGGTCTCCAGTACTACAATTCTCTGGTTCCCCTGCGCGGGATTTTTCAAATGAACTGTTTTAGACTGGTTTCCCTCTTGCAGGGCAGTCTTCAAACTATGGTTTTTTGTTTCAAATGCCACAACACTCGGCAATGATCAGGCTTCGGCCCGCTGTACTGTACTCCTTTTGTTAATAGAATTACTTTTACTTAGAAAAAAAAAACTTTCATACATGAGAAAATAGATACTGACAAATGGTACATCATGGCCTGATTAATTTCACTCAGCAATTTCAAATGGTATAACATTTAGTCAACATTAATCATTAATTTCTGCACACAGAGACTAATTTCTCTGGAGGCCTGAGATTTATTTGGCTTGTTATTCTTATAACTACATAGACATAATTAATAGAGAGATTGAGGACAAAAAAAAATCTAGCACTTAGTCTCCACTACTCAACATGATTTTGTGAGAAATAATACATAGATTGATTTCTCTGAGTGCCTTAGCATTCTTTGGCTCATTATTTTAATCACAACAACAATAAAAAATGCACTGAGGATATGTTCTTAGTCCGATTATGCAATTTTTATAAGACAGATTATGCAACATTAATAATAAACATAAATTTATTGCAATTTAGGGAAAGCTCGTTCATGTTTTTTTCTTTATATTGGAAGGTTACTTTCTTTTTGAAGTAATTTTTAATAGATCATAGCATATGTTGAGGAAATATTAGTTTGACAAGAATCAATTATTTCTCTTGAAACTTTAGGTATTAAAAGTCCATGACACAGATATATCACACTCCAAAATCCAAAGAAAATGGAAGAGCGTTCAATTTTTTTAATCAAACTTTTATTGGTGAAGGGTTAATTTTATTACGAGAACATCATTAATGAAGTGCAAAATTTTAAACGTAACGTTTATTGACTAGAAAAATAATGACAAAAACGTCAAAAAAATTTGTGTGACGGGTAAAGAGAAATCCAAATTCCAACCCTGCCTGCCACTTGTTGGTGAGTGGAGGTTATTCACTTTTCATTTACAGCTTACCAGGTTACTCATGTTACCAATATTTTCACATGGCTCACTTTTAGGTGACTATTTATTGTACTTCTTCTTTATAAAGAACAATTGGTAGATAATTGTATATATTATTTGAAATCTATAACAAATCCAGGCAACAAAATTACAACAAATAGAAAATTATGCAAAAAATTCACTAGGGCACTACTAATGTGTGGATACCCTATCATTTCTTAGATCCTCATAACTTACCAAAACCTACTATATTGGTATACACATAATATGGCATTTACCTGAAGTATTTCATATGTATCTAGAAGTAAATAAGTTGTATGACAATTGTTATGGCAGATATAAGATGTGCATTATAGTTTATATTTCAATTTTTCTTAAGTAGCATGCATGTGCGGTTCATATAGTGACTACAATTACCAAATATATTTCAGTGAAGATGTGAAGATGATCTCTCATTAGGTCCTAATTACTTAAAGCATCATTAATTAGCTTTCCAAATGAATAAAATATGTTATCAAATTAGTAAAAACTAGGAAAACAAATCATGCTTTAAAAAAATATGGCACAATGAGTCACACTCTGAGATTTATTTAATTACTCATCAAGTGTCGCTAAAACATATATATGATCACCATTACCATAGAAATGGGACATGTGACCATCATTTTGGTTTCGCCAATGACATTCCACATCATGAGCATTGTTTAGGGTTGATTGTGTTGATTTTTTTTAAACAAATCATTTATACATTTTATAGAAATTATAGACACAATTTATAATCACATTACAAGATCATGATGTATGGATATTCCTTATCATTTCTTAGATACTCACAACTTACCAACACCTAATAGATTGATATACACATCATATAGAATTTACCCCTAGAATGCCGCATGTATCCTAAAACAAATTAGTTGTATGGCAATTGTTATGGTGCATATATAATGTGTATTACAGTTTATCTTATAATTTTGTTGAAGTAGCATACAACAATTTACATAGTGATATGAGAACCACTCTCTAGAGTATACATCGATTTTGTACCCATGGCTTTTTAGTTGCTTTTTAAGATATATCATTGGTGATGCTCACATGATTATATAATGAACCATTAATTATTATGCAAAAAATTCACTAGGGCACTAATGTGTGGATACCCTATCATTTCTTAGATCCTCATAACTTACCAACACCTATTATATTGGTATACACATAATATGGCATTTACCTGAAGTATTTCATATGTATCTAGAAGTAAATAAGTTGTATGACAATTGTTATGGCAGATATACGATGTGTATTATAGTTTATATTTCAATTTTTCTTAAGTAGCATGCATGTGCGGTTCATATATATAGTGACTACAATTACCAAATATATTTTAGTGAAGATGTGAAGATGATCTCTCATTAGGTCCTAATTACTTAAAGCATCATTAATTAGCTTTCCAAATGAATAAAATATGTTAAAAAATTAGTAAAAACTAGGAAAACAAATCATGCTTTAAAAAAATATGGCACAATGAGTCACACTCTGAGATTTATTTAATTACTCATCAAGTGTCACTACAACATATATGATCACCATTACCATAGAAATGGGACATGTGGCCATCATTTTGGTTTCGCCAATGAAATTCCACATCATGAGCATTGTTTAGGGTTGATTGTGTTGATTTTTTTTAAACAAATCATTTATACATTTTATGGAAATTATAGACACAATTTATAATCACATTACAAGATCATGATGTATGGATATTCTTTATCATTTCTTAGATACTCAAAACTTACCAACACCTAATAGATTGATATACACATCATATAGAATTTACCCTAGAATGCCACATGTATCCTAAAACAAATTAGTTGTATGGCAATTGTTATGGTGCATATATGATGTGTATTACAGTTTATCTTATAATTTTGTTGAAATAGCATACAACAATTTACATAGTGATATGAGAACCACTCTCTAGAGTATACATCGATTTTGTACACATGGCTTTTCAGTTGCTTTTTAAGATATATCATTGGTGATGGTCACATGATTATATAATGAACCATTAAGTTGAACTATGAAATTATTCCTCACAACACACACATATTGATGAATTAATATTTTTTCTCATATAATTTTTTTAATCTATTTTGAAAAAAAAAAAAAAATTATATATAATTATTTCTAAGAAGAACAAGAGAGAGTTCCTTACCATATCTTCGTAAAACATATAATAGCAACGTTTGGAGACAACCGTCGCAATAGCGACGCTTTGGGGCATAGTTTCACAATTGCGACGTCTTCCTCCAGACGTCGCAATTGCGACACTTTGTCTAAGTGTCGGTATTGTGACACTTTTCTCTAAATGTCGGTATAGCGACGGTTTCCCAAGATCAATGGACCAAAGTGAACCTGATAACTTACCTTTTCCCCGCACCTTTCCTTTTGATCGTGGCCATTCGCTCGTTGAATCCAGATCCGATGGCGCTAATACATTTTCGCGCTCATAAAGTAATCGTTTGATGTTTTGGCAAAGCTGCGCGAAATGGGTGGTTTTTCCAAACCACCCGCGCTTACGTGTCGCCACCACGTTGTATCGCGTTCGAAAAGCTAGTTTCCGCTTACCACCATTTACCCTCGCGAATACCACTGGCGGTATTCCCTAAACCTCACCCGTTTAACCCGAGTTTAATGTCATTTAACTATGGTTATACCATCGTTTAATACATTAAAATTATATTTTTCATTCAAATTTTCACCTTTTCGCTTTAAACCTGTAAAAACATTGCAGAACCATTTTTCCTCAAAATCACACCATTTGAACCTTGAGAAACTTTGCAGAGCCATTTTCAACCTACCAGTACCATTTTTCAATGCCCATTGCCCTGAATTTCCATTACAAAGTACTACATTGTCCTCTGCGAAGCCATTTTCAAAAAATTGAAGACTGAGCACCTCTGCAACGTCTTCAACCAAATTCCGCTGGTTCTCTAGGTACTTTTCTTCGAAGTTGCCCTCTGAGATTTCAAAATTCCTGTCGATTTCAAAAAATTACAAAATTTACTGCAAAAAAGTGTCCTTTTTTCAAGGGAAACTCTGTAAAAATTTCCCTAGAATCCCTAATTGCCATTTCTCGCAGTTTTTTCCATACCCTGGTCCATTTTGCTATTGAAATCGATTTTAAATACACGTTCTGAGCTTTAAATTCCTTGCATTTCCTAAAAACCCTGCTCAGAAACCCCATTTTCAGTAGAAATTCGCCAAGAAACCCCTGTTTCTCGTAAAGGAACTTAGCAAACCATTTAAGCTTGCTTCGTTCATTATTAAAAATGACCAAGAAACAGGTAACCCCCAAGAATGGAGGCCCAAAATCTCAAAATAATTCTTCTGCAAAGATTCCTCAGCCTATGTCCTTCAAAATCGACAAACCAACTCCTGTACTCACGGCTGATTCTACAGAAGTGGTCAGACCAGTCCAGCCTCCAGTCATTTCTCCAGAGAACAGCCCTTTAGTTGATCTGGACTGTAGAATACTAGACCCTAATGTAGAATTTAACCTGTTTGATGTCTATAATTGGTGCTATGGAAAATCAGTGGAAAAGAGTGACAAAGATATTCCAATTTGGGAATCCAATCTACCTAGATATATTGTCCCTCTCACTCATTCTGTTCCTGACTTTATCAGATTATGCCAAGCCTATTATATGCCAAAACAAAGATGTATTGTAAACAAAGAAAAAGATATCATGTTTTACATCACCGAAGAGTCGATAAATTCCATGCTGCAAATGAATCATGACCCCAATTCTGCTTCCCTATCAATAGAAGATTTAACCCAACTATATCTTGACTTGGATTTCAATACTAGATTCAAAATATACCAGACTTTTTGTCCAAATCAAGTTGATATTCCTAAGTTAAATCCTCCTTTTGACACCGTTGATTTCCCAGATGAAACTAGACAGATTGTCTCAATGCTCTCCTTCATACTAGGATACGCCAGTGATGAATTCACTGATGTGGCTATCCTAGGTTTTCTGTCAACTCTAAGCCCTGGTCAATCACCATCCATTCAGTTCAATTTTGCTAGATTTATTACTGAAAGTATGCATTATCAGTTATCCAGATTATCAGAAGAAGGAGTTTTCAGATACTCCTCTTATCTACTCCACCTCTTCCTATATTATCAAACGGATAAGTTTCCAATTGAATGTCAGAAAGTGGATGCAGAAGGAAAAGTTCTATCAGTAGTATTTTGGTCATCTATTCTAAGGAAATGGAACAAAGAGTATAGTTTTACAGATTTCAATGACTCATTTATAGCCCCTGTTATGTATCTCTTGGAAAAAGAGGAGATCCCTAGGATCAATGATGAGACAAGAAGAATTCTGCAGTTATCAGAGAGCTACAAAACTGGAGATTGGTATTTATATAAAAATCATACAGAAATCAGAGTGTATGGCTCATCCCTAGCCCCATATAAGTTACCCAGATTTGTTACTACAAGAATATTTGCTTTAGAATATCTGAGACAACTATTGAATGTAGATGAAATCAACTTCATAGCTTTCAAGAAAAAGACCCAATTTAAGATGAAAAATCAAATTGGGCCATTCATTGTGAATAATAGAGAAGCTGCCAATGAGATAAATGTCAAACTTAAAAAGTATAAGTTCCCATGTAGTTTTACATGGAAGTATGACCCACAAGGTATTTTGAGTGCAGCAAGGGTAAAATGTAAGTTTCCTGTTTACTTGCATGATCCTAAGCCCCATATTGAAAGATATATAAATAAAATTGAATGGGAGCCAAACACCCTATCTGATGATGATTCACAGGCAGTACAGGTAATACAGGTAGACAGTGGCAAAGGCAAACAGATTGAACAGACAGTACAGGTGGCTTCTACAAGCAAAGATACTGATAATGTACATAAAAGAGACAGAGAAGGAGATAGTTTCATAGCTGAGACTATTGAGGACATAGAATTCAAAACTCCTTATAGTAAAAGAAGCAAGTCAACAGAAGAAGAAAAGGATAAGGCTGTAAATATTGATATAGATGATGAAGCAACAAGAATAGTCACTCAAAAATTAAAAGAGCTTCAAAATGTAAAAATTGGAACACAACAAAAAGATACAGTCATGAAGGAAAACCAGGCTACTGTTGATTTTCCTCCTTCTTCTCAGGAAACTGACAATACAGAGTCAGAGATTCAGATCAGATTCAGACAGATTAAAGAGAAGAATGAAGAGCTCAAGAATCAAGCTCATTCTAGATTTCTTAAGGAAAATCCTGGAAACAAAGACAGGCTTCTTTCAGCATTTGATTATTCATCCAATAAATTGGTAATGTCATTCTTGAAGCCTACAGTGGCTGAGCCAAAATTAGTGGCAGATTATTCCAAAACAGATCTTGAACTGGATGCAGATGCCATTCATGAATTAGATCAAATTGAATTTCATAGGAGCAATATTGAAATGATATATTCCAAAATTGTCAGTAAAACTATGAAATCAATTAGGCTTGAGAAAACAGTGCTCAACCTCCAAAATCAAATGAGGTTGGACAAAGCCTCACTGTATGCTAATAATTTAAGAATAAAAGCACTAGAAGATATAGTGATTGAAGCAGGGGGTGACCCAGCCAACATTGAAGGGGAAAAATTCTTAATTAAACAGAAAAATGAGGATATAGCTGCTCTTAGAAAATAGTTGAAGTTGCCTCAGAGTGAAAACTCTCAAGCAAAATAAATTCTACAGCAAAAATAGAGAATGATGATTTAAATCAGCTTGTACATCAAATGACAGATCAGATAAAAACAATGGAAAGTCAAATAGAAGCTCTAATGAAAGAGAATGAAGAACTAAGAAAAGCACAACCAATGGTCATTCCTACAGTGATCCCCACTGTAAACACTGCTATACCATCTACTTTGGCATAACACTTGGCACCGAAAGGAGTACTGCAAACTGAAATGCCAATTACTTCTCTAATCTTTGCCTCTTCTTCTTCATCCTCACAGAGGAGCACACTACAAGACCAAGATAAAGAGATTCTTAGTTTGAAAGGCACTATGAAAAATTTAGAAAAATCCAAAAATGATGCCTTGATTACTTCTAGAGGACATGAGAAAAGGGCTGATCGACTACAAGAATAGGTAAAGATTATGCAAGCACAAGTAAATCTTACAGATCAAGTGGCCTTTATAAAAAATCATTTATGGACCAAAATTATTGATGGCATTCATTCTCAATGGCCTTCAATTCGGATAATTTATGAACAGAGGGAGTTACTTCAAGTTGCTAGTGCAGAGATTGACAAGCCTAAGAGGGAAATTGACAAAAAACCGGCCCAAGCAATCCAACTCATAGCTTTTTTAAACAGTAAAACCAGGGAAGAGTTGGAAGAATTGAAAATTGTTGATAGAACAGAAACCATTCTTCAAATCAAAAAGGTCCTGAACAAAAGAAACATAATGAGTACTCTAGAAGACCGGTGTAAAGACATGAATTTATCCATCTCAAGATTTTTAGCCAAATACAAAACATTGTCAGAAGCAGGTTTGCCTGATATTCACGCATTGAATGACAAGTTAATGCCTCAAAAAGATTATGATCTAAAAATCAGAAATCATGCAAAAGAGCAAGCCAGACAACAACTGCCTCAAGGATCACCAACAGGCAAAATACTTCTTCAGTATTTTGAAAATATGTTCTTTTTAGATAATGAGATCAGGCATATTTTCACTATCAAGCCTAAATTTGCCAAGTATACAGAGGCAGATGAAAGTTACAGAAAATTGAAGACTATGAAGATCCCCTCTGCAAAAAAGTGGCAAGAATTCACAGATCTGTTGTGAATTTAATGGATAAAAAACAGGAAATTCACTTGGAAATTCATTTTTTACTGTTACCTCAAATGGTAAAAATACAGGGTTAAAGTGCACAACAACAATCAGTTCAAATTAGAATATTCAGTTCTATTTTTTCTTGTAAAAAGGTAACAGCTTGCAAACTGTTTTGCAGTTGTCCCTCTTTTTAAGTTTTCTTTCCTATTTTTTATTAAAACATTATCTCAATTCCTGAGATATTTTGTAAACATTTTTTTGTATAAATACTTCACAATTCGAAGTATTCGGTGTGAATAAAATTTCTCAATACAACTATAGTTCGTGCTCTCTACTTGGCATTTTAATGTTTTCTACTTTGTTCGTGCTCTCTACTTGGCCATTGGCCTGTGGGTGATATGGAGTTGTAATCTTGTGCTGAATGTGGTAGTTTTGCAATGTTTCAACTAATTTATTACCTACAAATTGTGGTCCTCCATCTGTGATTATGTCCCTTGGGAGACCATAGCGCACAAAGATTTGGAAAAGAAATTGTACTACAGAGTCCTCTGTAGCTTTTGAAAGTGCCTCTGCTTCGACCCACTTAGTGACATATTCGGTTGCAACTAGGATGTATGTTTTTTGGTTTGAGGGAGGACTAATAGGGCCAAAAAAATAAAGTGCCCAGCGTTCAAATGGTTCAATCACTAGTTGAGGGTTCAAAGGCATTTCATCAGACTGCCCAGGGTGTCCTGCCCTTTGGCAGCTATCACAGGCCTGCACGAATTTTTTGGCATCCTTAAAGATGGTAGGCCAATAATAGCCTGTTCGTAAAACCTTATGGGCAGTTCTACGGTTCCCAGTTAGATCCCCTTCTTCAATCTTCTTATCTGTAGCTTAAGGATTCTTAAGTTCCCTTTTGCTCAGATTCCATCCACTCCATCAAATCAAGCCTATACATAGCCTTAGAAGGTCACCTATCTTGCCCTTAGCACATTTGCATCTCTGAGCCTTATTTCTTAGTTCTTCTTGCCTAGAGAGTTGACTCCATTGCCCAATATTATGGTAGATCCTTCTCGTTAACCTTGAAATCTCTTTATTCCCACCAATCTTTTAAAATCAAACCCAAATACACAATCATAGCTAGCCTAATATCTGTTACTAAAACAAAGCTAAATCATACGGAGAGATCCCTCTCTAGAGTTCAAGAAGGCTAGATATTGAATTCCCAAAGCGGTTCTTGGTTACCCCTGGTGTTCTTAACTACAAAAATCCCTATCCCACAACCTGAGAATTACTAGGGTGATAACAGGCCTTGGGGGTATTATGATCCTTGGAGGAAACTCCCACATCTAGAAGAGTTGACAGAGAAAATTGGATCGAGTACAAAGGTGTGGCAGGTGGGTTTTACCCTGCACCAATTGTTATGGTGCATATATGATGTGTATTACAGTTTATCTTATAATTTTTTTGAAGTAGCATACAACAATTTACATAGTGATATGAGAACCACTCTCTAGAGTATACATCGATTTTGTACACATGGCTTTTCAGTGGCTTTTTAAGATATATCATTGGTGATGATCACATGATTATATAATGAACCATTAAGTTGAACTATGAAATTATTCCTCACAACACACACACACACATATTGATGAATTAATAATTTTTCTCATATAATTTTTTTAATCTATTTTGGAAAAAAAAATTATATATAATTATTTCTAAGAAGAACAAGACAGAATTCCTTACCATATCTTCATAAAACATATAATAGCAAGAAAATTAATCTATTGAAATTTCATTTCCAAACATATTCATGGAGTAAAATGAAGATTAAAAGGAGATATTCATGGATTTACCTACAACATCACCTCATAATTAAGAATGTAAATGTACAATATTGATGATACATAGGTTTGGAGAAAATTAATCTATTGAAATTTCATTTCCAAACATATTCATGGAGTAAAATGAGGATTAAAAAGAGATATTTATGAATTTACTTATAACATCACCTCATAAAAGTGTAAATGTCCAATATTGATAAAATTTATTTATATATGATAAATAATAAACCTTTATCTCACATGTATCATATAATCTTATAAACAAACAATTGCACCGAGGGTGCAATCCTCAAAACTTTTAAACTGTCTAATGTATATGTACCTATTTAAAGTATTCGGGCCCCACATTAAAAATGCCCAAAGTGAAATATTTGCGCATATGTTATATATGAGCCAATGGTTTAAATAACTATCGGGCGGTGAAACAAAACTTATAACAAAATATTAATAAAACTATATCATACGTCTGGACTTCAAAAAAAATAAACCCGA
Organism: Pinus albicaulis; assembly: GCA_034641835.2. Taxonomy (NCBI): domain Eukaryota; kingdom Viridiplantae; phylum Streptophyta; class Pinopsida; order Pinales; family Pinaceae; genus Pinus; species Pinus albicaulis. Next base: position 24,594 of record JAXQQM020078081.1, read on the forward strand.
TTTCAATCACAAATTCGCGTTCCAAAATAGCCTGCTGATGTCACCCTAATTTGTGACGCGAAAACTTCATAGAATATGCCATATAAAAATTCGGGTCCGTTTTTTGGCTTTTCGTACGGAGGAAAACTGTGACGCGAAAATCAAATTAATTCCGCCCTATAATGTTTCGGGTCCGGAATTCCACAATGCAGACGAGCCAAAAAATAACGCGATCGAATCACCTGCTTCCACGTGGATGGATGATTTGGTATGTGGTATGTGGGACCACGTTCTTCGAAATTAAAATCTCCCGCTTTTACTATTAAATTGCTCTGTTTCCAAAACAATATAGCGCTCTATTTTTAAGTGTGCAGGGACTGTGATTTCAAAACCAAAATTGACTGTTCATCAGTTTTAGAAAGCGGCTGTTTGACAGAGAAATTCAAACAGATTTAGAAAGCGGCCAGAGGACAAGGTAGGTAGTTGAAATTAATATTTCAACATCCCTCATTCACTGAGAATACCCTCTTTGGTGCCTTCTTCGCCGGACTACGATGTGTTCATCAACAGTCGTGAACCCGATGTCCGTTTCTTCGCCAGGCATCTTCACAACAGTCTTGTTTCCAGAGGATTGTGAGTCTTTCTCGACAGCATAGAATTGCAGGCTGGACAATCCATACCTTCACAAATCAAAGACGCAATTAAAGGAGCCTCTCTCATTATTACTATTTTCTCTCCAAATTATGCACAATCGCAAAGGTGCCTCCATTAACTACTCCTCGCGCTGCTCTGTAAGCCGACCATTTTTGCAAAGGCATATAACTGTCGTTTATTGCATATAAGTGTCGTTATACCGATGGCGGCCAGAGTGTCGCTGACGGATCCCTCTAAACGTCATAATTGCGACACTTAGACATTGTGTCGCAAACAAAGTGTCGCTATTGCGACGGCTGCCTCCAAACGTCGCAATTGTGACACTTAGACATTGTGTCACAATTGCGACGTTTGGAAGCAGTCGTCGCAATAGCGACACTTTGGGGCATAGTGTCGCAATTGCAACGTCTTCCTTCAAACTTCGCAATTGTGACACTTTGTCTAAGTGTTGGTATTGCAACACATTTCTCTAGACGTCGGTATAGCAACGGTTTCGGGCGAGATTGAAAAAATTTGGGGA
>JAXQQM020079517.1:0-16083 GCA_034641835.2 Pinus albicaulis
GTAATGACTCGATAGCGGTAATTCGACATATTTCATTACGCATGTCTGCCGAGCAGCCGATTCTGCTTCATATTCGATTCGCGTCATTAGAGACGCTTTAGCAGATCATGCATATATTATATACGTAATTACGTCATTGTCGCTCTTATTCTCTCTACGCGTCATTAATGACATATATAATATATGCATTGTCGATCGAGCTATCAAAATACCATAATGACATATATAATGAATGATTGGATTCGAGTAGAGGTGTATTTATTACGATATTACTTAAGATGGAGAAGAACCATAGCTTAGCATAACACTTGTATAGGCTGTAAACACTGTTGTACCATATTCTATCTTAATGGGAATTATACTATAACTAGGATCACACATAAGTTTATGTTGGAATACTGTGAATCCCATAAAGGTTACTGCTAGCTAAACGCTAGAAGCTTAGTAATACAGGAGACATCATGTTGTTATTATATATGAATAGTACAAGCTTGTAGAGTCCATATTCATTATGGTTATTACTATACCCTTATTTGCATAATCAAGCTTTGTTCACAATCCTAAACTAATCAGTTCCATTAAGTTAATCAGAACAAGTAAGCATCAGACTAGTAGAATAGAGTAATAAAGCTTCATGATTAGACTAGTTACAATAGCTCAGCTTATCATGGATACTATTGGTAACACGTAAACCGTACTTATGGAGATAAAGTATCCACTAATTATGTAAACACTGCACTGTGGAATAGAGCTAATTAGAGTAGTGTGAAAGAGCTTATAGCACTTGCCTGTACTTTAGACCTTACTTCATGTGAACAAACGACTGTACTAATTAGAGAGATATACGTGTGATTAAACTCCATAGAAGCCAATCAAGCTGAGTAAGAAACACCAGTATTACGTGCTTTACATGAAGTTCATACTGATCACAGCTCTTTACCTCTTTCAACTAGTAATAAGGGTATACATACTAGTTATTGTTATGGAAACATAGACCTGTAGTAAGCTTGTTAGATTAGTGAACAAATCACCATTACCTTTACTCTTAAGCATACTGTATTTACGTAATGAATAGAGTTGCGATATCATAACCCGTACGATGAAGCTTAGAGTCATTCAATAATAATAAGCTTACTATGAGTCTTATTCAACAGCTTGATAGCTTAAGTAGTGTTATCACATTAATGAAACAGAGTTTATATTCACGCTTATATAATAATAAACAACCAACTGTTATAATGAGGCAATATGTCCTATAGACCAATGGGTTTGGTTACGTTTACATTATACTTATAACTTGATGATTACGGTCATATCTATATAACCAATGCACTGAGCTTGTTAAGCTATACTGATTCCAGATTACATGATGGATCTGACTTATACTAATATCGATACGTGCTTAGTTTCCATAACTATGAAGACTGAGCTAAACCATGCTTAGATTAGCTAATGAGGATACTGTACACCATTGAATGAATACCATGTATCTGCTTGAACTTACACAACTGTTATGAGTAACACTATGGATAATGAGTACAGTATCGCCCTAATTACATCATATTGAATGGGATTACAATAAACAGGAAAGGGTAACCTCCGCCAAGGGAAAATGGCCAATCTCGTAGGGTGAGCAAGCGAACTCTCGACCAAGGCCCGGTAGGGTGAGGTAGCGAACTCTCGACTAAAGGCCCGAAAGGGACGGAGTCACTCACTATTCATATGGTGAGGGATTTATCTCTCTATTTCCTAAAAAATAGAGGTCCGGAGGGACTCGACTGAGGCTACGAGGTCGAGGGACTCGGCCGAGGTTACGAGGTCGAGGAGAGGGACTCACTATTCATATGGTGAGGATGCGCAAGCAGGCTCGACCACTATTTACCCACCCACCCCAATCCCTTTGTTTGAACGACTCCGCTCTTATCCCTTGGACGCTCCGATCCCTGACTGATTGGTCTTCGTGTCTTCAGAACCTCGCCCTCCCTCACCCCATACCCAAAACTCACATCTACGAAACACACGTTCCTACCTTGACGGGAAGGAATGATGAAGCGTTACATTTGTTGATATACAATTCGAGGATCATACGAAAAGAGTCCTCAGGGAGGTAGAGCCATTAGGGTCAGGAAGGGACTAGATAGATACATTATGTGCTGGGAGGGGATAGAGCTAGGGAGAGGGCTATGTGCAGTTAACAATTAGGTGCTACCCAGAGGTGCTACTAACAGGTTATACTAACAGGGGCTATCCAGAGGTGCTACCATGAGGTGCTACAAATGAATATGTGCTACCCATAGGTGCTAACAGGAGGTTATACCCAGAGGTGCTACGAATATATGCCACGACTATGTGAGCGATACCATCACACCCATTCAGAAAACCACCATACGCGAGATATGATGTTACCTAAGTATACACCATACGAAGGAAGGGATATCCCCCCCTTGCCCCACGAGCTAAGCAACTCACTCTAGCAACACATCTCGCTGCAACAACCAAAAGTAATGAGGTATCCCAACCGTCTGACCCCTTCCCTATGGCGTATGTAGTTTCTGCAGCTAACGATGGGTATAACGTATATAACTAGGCTGTTATGACATATATAAAGAGTATAAGATCTGACAAACTCTATTAATGGAGTGGGGGGTACATTGAATATAAAAATACAGTAGATATTGAGAAGAATTAAGGTAAGGTGCTGCATAAAAGGATGATCATTGCAGGGATGAGCATGGGTCGGTCGAGTGCATAGGTGGAATCCCCCGAAATGTCTCAGGGCTCAGGGTCCTTCCCCTTGGACCTCTGTCTCTATTGCGGTAGGGATATGAAAGATTGATCTGATGAAGGGATTTCGAATGGCCTGGGTTGTGCGATTCCCTATCTACCTTGGCACCCAGGACAAGGGATAAGAAGGTCCCGCCAGTAGTCCAAACGAGGGCGAGCGTACATTCAAAGTAAGTGGTGTAGACCCGTAATTTGGTATAGAGGAGGGCTTTCCCTTATTCTTTCTAGTTAAAGGGTACGCCAGTGTGTTCCTTTCTGGCCCAAAGTAATATAAGTGGGTGGTAAGCAGGCTAATTTGAGGTCCCTACCTGACGAATTACCATCTTATTCTACTTATACGTAAATATAAGTCGTAACATGAACACTCCGTAACTGGGCAAGCAAGCCATCCTGATGTGAGTTCCGAACAGAATCCAGTGCCTTGCCAGCACCCCGATGTTGAATTAATCCTTCTTCCAGCCACCTGATTGTGGCAGTAGGTTAATTGGATTCAGAGTATCATCAAGGCTCGGCCAAACCAGAAGGTAATATGTGGTACCTAGTATAATAAGGTAGGGTAAAGAGTCAAAATCCTAGTGACGTAGCTACTGAGCATTATTCCTGGTTGAAGGCAGGTGTTGTTGGGTAAGGGCAGGCGGCACTCACTAAATAACCGCCGGTGGGTTTAAGGGAGTAGTAAGAGTAAAGGATAGAACCAGGTGGATAGCATGCTCGTAAGTAAAGGGTGACTAGCATGCCATACTACTATACTTATATTTCTGGCTGGCTTCATCACTGGGTTGGACACCACTCCCTCCATAGGTTGTTAGGTGAAGGCACTAAGATAAGGGTGAGGTTGTTTCATGCCATCGCTCCCATCCCGTATAAGTAAGTATATAGTTGTACCTGGTAAGCCATTCATGGAGCAATTGGTATAGGGCATATAGGTCTGAAGGTGGGTCCCTTTAAATGGTAAGAGTAAAAGGTAAAGGCTAGGTTATAAGTGCTGCTCTGGCTGTCCCTACAAAGAAGTATTTCTGGCTGAAGGACTAGGTTGGGGCATCCATAACAAAACAAAGGTAAGGCAAGAAAGGTTTAATATAGTGCCATACTAACAAAGCATGATTTAAGCAAGTGTGATAAAAGGCATATTCTAGGTCTGGTCTGAAACCCGTCCATCCCATCCAACGAGGTTATCTGATGGAGGACCAAGGCCATCCGGCAGTGAAAGCTTAAGTTCTGTACGATATCTGCCTGCCTAAAGGGAAACCAAGCTTCTCGGGACCACCAGCCATCCCCCGCAGGAGCATGCTACTCCGTTCCTCGGCTAATAACCCACCCACTCACCATCCACCCATTACAATTTCCCAACAGACAAGATAGAAGGACCCAATGTTCCCAACAGCTGAGAGAAAAAGGACCACATCAATGGCCGAAAGAGAAGTCCCCTTACCGCAGAGAAGTTCTTACCGCAGACAAAAAGTACTTACTGCCCAACGAGGGAGACAAAAACCCATTGTTAATCCATAACCGAAAGATAGAAGTTACCCATAACGAGAGAGAATTCTCCCATCGTTCCTAGAGATGAAGAAGTAAGCTGAAAAGTGGGTAACCAAAGGTTGTCAAAAGGTGAACCTCCGCCAAGGGTGAGCCTGTCGAACTCTCGACAATAGGCCGCCATCGAAAATGGCCAATCTCGTAGGGATAATGTCAAAAAGCTCCGCCAAGGGGAGGACTCCTTCAATCTGTCCCCTGCCCAGCTACAAATGGTATCGGAGAATATTATGGCAGAGGTAAGAAGGAAGTATGAGCTGAGGCCCAGACTCAATTCCTCCAACTTTAGAAGGGAAGAAGCATCAAGACATCCCGAGAATGCAAGAAAGGAGGTACCTAAGGCTACACAAATTCCCAGAAGAGAAGCCCAAAGCTGCTGATTTCAAGCAGCCAGCAGTCCCTATAAGAGGAGAGCCTAAAGCAGCTGAGCAACCTAAAGCATCACAGCAGCCGAGCGCCATTCTGACCAAGCCTCCCTATGCTGCCAAAGCTGCTAATGCGGGTCCACAAGTGCCTCCACCATTTGATAGCAGGTATGAACTTAGCAAGTTGAAAATTCCTATGCCTCTTTCTGAAGTTTGAAAGCATCCTACTCATAGAAAAGAGGTCTCTGCATTTTTGGGAATTCAAGAACAACCTCAGATACAAGCTCCTAGACCCCAGCCAGCCCAAGATAAGAATGCCTATCAAGTTTCCAATATGATTATATTAAGTGATGAAGCCCCGCTGCAAGTTGACCTCATAAACCTTCAGGATGATGCCCCGAAGATAGTGTTAGGAAACCTGCCAGATGGAATTGACCAGCTCTTAGGGAGAGAAGAACATGCTCTTAGGAAAAGAAGGCTTTCTTCTATGGGAGAATAAAACATATACCCTTGGTTGAACCACTCAATCTCTCTCCTGACTACCTGCCTCCCGACTGACTGCCTATACGCTTTCTTACCCGCCTTGAGGTCTAAGCCCTGCTGCCGTGTACTGAGCCCTCCCGACCACCCACCTATTCCACCTCTGCCTGCTGTCTGCTGACTACACTGCTGCTGTTGTTTATCCGATTCTCTTTATTACCACCTACCTCTGATTACCCTCTGCCTGCCTCCCGCGACACAACAATAGTACACGGTCAAAATCGTGGTAACGTAAACCTAGGTGGGAATATTCGATCCCAGGGAACCATCACAAGGACGGTCAGACGACGGGAGGAACGTCGACGACTGTCGTCCAGCGGAGCCTAGAGGCCTACCTAGTTGGTTGAAGGTTACTCGCGCAGAGCATCGCTGCCTCCCACCATGCCTGGTCGAGGGCAGGATGACCATCTGCGTGATCGACAGAGACGACTTTCGCAAGTGCATGTTAGATTCCCGCAGGCCAATAATCTTGCTTCAACCTCAAGCGTACCACCTCATCCACCTGGTAGTTATCTAGTACCTCCTGAGCAACCACCACATAATTCTGTTATTAGCGGACTCTTTGGCGAAATACGTAGGATGAGTCAAGCTTTTCAATCTGTTGTTAACAAGTTTACCTATTATGATAAGGATATGAATTACCTAAATAGAAATGTAGATTAATTGAGGAATCAAAGAGCTCCTCCTTCGCCCACACAAGCATATAATGAGCACAGACATCAGAATGTGAATTATACACGTGGGCAAGCTGCGTCTAGCCCTAATTTAGATACCCAACCCAGGGTTAATAAAGGATATGGTCATAATGGAGGTCAAGGTCCAATGACGAATAATAATGATCCATTGTTGTCAAAAATGACGAATATTTAGCAAATTTTGACAAGTCAGCAGAGACCTAATCCCTCTTATGTTTTACCAATCAATGGAGATACCAGTACTGCTGTTCCTCTTATGTTTCCCCCTGAGATTAAAGGTCAATCAACAGGGGAGGGGTTAGGTACGAACCTCTCCACCTCTTGGAGATGAACTCGAGCAATACTATCAGAATCCTTTCACCACTAGATTACAGGATGTTAGATTACCTATTTAGACACCTAAATTGACTCAATTTGATGGGAAAGGAAATCCATCAGATCACATTAAGGCATTTGCTTTAGCTGCTGAAGCTTACAATAAATATCCTGATCTACTTGCTCTCTTCAGGAGTTGAAGAAGATAAAGCAGCGGGTTATCCCGTAAAAGAAGAAAAAGCAACGGGTTATCCCACTGGATATAAATCTGAATCTCTATTTCTGGGTAACAAATTGCCTTTGTTCCAACCTATGCTTCTCCTCCCGCTACTACGGTAGTTCACAGGGTTTATGAAACATCTGGATATGCATATGAACTTTGAATTGCAACTAAAGGATCAACTGAATCATGTACATACTACTAGCTTTTCCGACCAATTTGGTAGTCAGTAGCTAAGGTTGACCCACAACTAATTTCAGTGCTATAGCCGGTCTCTTTCCCAGTTATAGTCTCATTAGCATAAGTGATATAGAAGGGAGCAGGGTAGGTAGAAGCGCTTTATAAAGTAGAAGTTTCTGTGCCCATTTAAGATCCTCCAGATGCGGGAAAGGCGCTTAATCTGGCCCGGGCAGGGCCTACCCACCAGCGAAACGAAGGACCTGAAGCAACCCTACCAACCAAATCAATCAACAGGAGCAACCCAAAACCAGTCGCGAAGAGTCTTTCCTGACCAAATCGAACCGTATGAGAACATGGAATATTAAGGAAACACCAGCAAGCAGCTAAGATAGCACCAGTGGAAGCATCCGTTACTACCATAGCCGGACCCGTCCATCTCAGCGGTCCCTAGCGCCTATTACCTATTATAAGTTTCATGGTGCTATTAGTCTGATTTTAGAGATCGAGGTGAAGATTCTGCCGATGAAGCCCCTTGAAATGGTTAAGCCGTTTATGAAGCAGCATACCTTCCAGCTAGAGCATAGCCAGTTTAAGATCCTCCAGTCGATTCAGTAGTTTCTTCTGTAGATTCATAACCAAGTAGTGACCTTGTTGATTGAGATCGAGACCCATATTCCGGTGCAAAGGAAGGAGCGGAGCCTATTCCAGAACGAGCATCCCTTCCATCCCTAGATCCAGTTACAGATAAAGGCCCAAACACATGAGAAGCATAGATAGAAGCACCTGAGTAAGCATCTGAGCTATAAGCACCACCTATACCACCAGTCGCTAAGATAGAAGCATCATTAGCAGCAGCGAAGAAGGCAGATCCATTTCCGGGTACTACAGCAGATCAATAGCCCCCAGCTTCCCTTCGCGCAGTTCCTTATCCAATTGATCCAGTTTCAGTTATGGTTCCGAACTCTTTATCTAAAGATAAAGATCCAAATCCAATGCCCGTGGTTCAAGTAGCAGAGAAACATCCATCCTTTTATGAATTTGCTAAACCGTAATTACATATATAATGATATTGATTTACAATATCTCTAGTTACCAATTCTAGTTACCAATTCTAGTTATTTCATCCTGAAATTCTACATCTCATTGAAAACTACCACAACATATATAAAGAAATATCGAATTTATCTCGGGAAAGTGACCCAAAAACGACTTTCAAATTGATGGCGGCGATGGCGTTGTTCTTCAAGTTGATGGCGGCTTTCCCCTCCCCCAAAAGAGAGTTGTTGATGGCGGCCCTCACCATATGAATAGTGAGTCGATGGCGGCCTTATAGTCGAGAGTTCGGCAGGCTCACCCTCAGACCCAAGCAAGAGCCTAGCCAGAACCCGGGAAGCAGACCCAGCAGAAGCAGAAACGGGAGAAGCACTAGTCATGAACCCGCTTAGGCAAATAAAGCTCTTAATGAGTACTAGGCAGTGTTCAAGGTATAGCTCTGGAATGTCAGTCCCCGGAAAACAAAGACGCGCTTGATAAACTACGGTCTCGTACTCTGTTATTGTACTGGCAAGTGGATTCATTAGTACGTAATTCATGAAAGTCATACCAAGCAGTACTTACCTACCAGGCTGGGATTAGCTATCTATCCATACTGAGTACTAGAAAAGCCTGAATTTGCACTGTTCCAGAGACATACTTAGATTCGTCCATAAGGAATTACGACCATTTATTCATAAACCCTAGTCACTGGCATGAATTCATCATACTAACTAGCCAGGTTAATACAATTACTACTCTTATTGTCCAAGCTGAATGTAAAGTTGTCCTAACTCTAATGTTCTTTATCTTGAGCATACATAAACTATAACACTCAAGAATAGTCCAGTGTATGGCATTTTACTTAGCAATAGCTAGCATGAATAGTTTTATCTACTGCGTAATGGAACTAAAGGTAAATTCCACAGCTCTGAATAACTATGAACCTCATGCTAAGCTCAGTTAAGAATTTCTATACTGCATACGACCCTGCTCATGTAAGCTATGTGAAACCAAATACCCTTGGTTAGACTATTATAGAGTAATACTACTTCAAAGAGCTGTAACATTAAGTCATTACTAAGCTCACCCGGGATCATTTACCTGATATGGACTCAAATTACTTAAAGACGAATGGTTAATTACAGCTTGTTATGCTTAGAGTACAGCGTTAACTAGTTTCAAGGTGTGACTACCATAGTATATGTATAAGAGCCTTAATACCAGTTACATATATGTATTACCAGGTCTATCGAGTTTCAGGTTGTTCATATCAGCTGCTAAGCTTACTAAGTGTACTCTTCATTAACTTGTGATGACAAGGTCGGTGTGGTTACATGTATCCTGCTTGAAGAATTCTCACTCAGTATACTACTCACTTTGATTAATTACATATAACTCTAAGCTCGACATGCTTGCATAAACGTCCCATATGTGTGGCTTACTAGTCCAATAAAAGCGAATCCGCGTAAATACTTGAGCTCTTGATAGCTATTGTATATGGTACTAGGCTGGACTACCAGTTAATCAAACCGTATGCAAGTAAAGCACCTTTACGATATACGACCCTAATCCAGTAAATAGTTAACCTTGTATACTCGAGTGATAAATTACTGCTCATATGCTGATAAAGAGTTAGCATATAGTGAAAAGGCAATTCAGAGCTTAATGATTAACCTAGTATTAGTTAATAATAAACAGTGCCAGTAGGTAAGCACTTTTCATGCTGCGTGATTGATTTATGGACATTGAGTGACTAGTAAGCTTATATTAATGGTTAGTACGGTGATTGAAACCTAATAAGTGCCATATTTATGTTCATGGCTATTCATTTTCTATTTTCACGTAGAAAGCTGTAATAATTCTTGACTGCAAAATACTAGAGTAATAACTTGAGCTTAGTGATTACAGTTATGAGTTCAAGCATTACCAGCAGCTCTAATTATGGTCGTAATTCATAAACGAATTGGGATTACGTACTAATACGGCGGTCTTACGAAAAGAGTACTACTGTATGCTTTTTAGTAGTACATAGTTTGACAATTCAGAGCCTAATATCTGTGGATCTAGTAGTAATGTCATAGTATCCGGGACGTAAGCTTAGTAATATATATGCCTTGTACCAAATAGTAATCTATTTCATTTCACCACATAGTATTACATAAATACAACCTAAAGCCTGTTAAGCTGATTTATGACGGTGCTTAGTTCTAACTATAGTACTCTTTGTCCCACTAAAACCACGTTTTATTAGCTTAGACTCATGTTTAGTTAATGGGATAGAATAAACATAGGAAATAAGGTATCATTATGTTCTGCATTAGACTATACTATTGATTAATGGTCTTGTTACTTACCTCAGATGTTAACCATGAAGAGCAGGACTTACAAAGAAACACGTGATGCGTTATAACCCATAGGTAATTGAGAACATACTATGATAGTCTTAAGTAAACACTCTAGTAATCATTACGCAGGTGTTATTCAGTACATAGCCAAGAGTCATGATCTATGTCACTGAATCAAGGATGAATGGTAACAGTCATCAACATGATTCTAATAGATAACCCAGTCTATTTCCCGGATTACGTAATCGTGATCTAGATTAAGCTGCTTAGACCTGAGTTAAGCTGCAACTAGTACCTCCAGCATTGTACTAATACCCGCTAGTATATTAGGGTTAGAATTAGGCTTACTAAGCACGTAACATGGGCCGTTAGCATGGAATAGTTAGTACTAAAAAGTAGAAATCATAGGTGAAATTACTCTTAGTTTTCTATCAGTATCACTCTAATACCGTAATTACGAACAGGTAGTGGCATATTCAGAAGTAATACGCTGCGTGATTAATATGTAATCTCGTAGTAAATCTTATACCTTGCACGGGTCAAACTAGCATCATGAAGAGCTGCTCTTTATTAAGGCTATTACGTTTTCACTAGAGAATGGCACATTACCCTTTAATAGTCACTGATGTATCTACTATTTCGTGGTTATGTACATAGATAGCATGTAATTATTATGCTTTTATTGCCTATGTCTAGAGATTTTATACGCATTATTGGTGACTATTACAGAAATCTGGTTTTACTTAGCTCTTCTCCAGCTTGTAGGGTCATGTTCACACTGAGTAATTAATAAAAAGCATAACATGAAACTACTAGGATAATAGTGCTACCTGGTAAACTATTAATAGGCATGCTGTAAGGTGAATTACGAGGTATTATATAATAAGCTTTAGTACAAGGTATATATTAATACCCTGAGAACAGGTGTAAGGCTGATGAATCATGGATAATAAAAATGTAAGGCTGAGTGAAATTAATGGTTAGCATGCTTTACATATATACTAGTTACAGCATGAAATACTAGTAGTAAACAACTAAGACTCGATGAAAATCCTAGTAGTTAGACATATGCTTATTATGTATGGTCGGTTAAGCATGAGCCTAGAGCATAGTATTTTCATAAATAGCCTCTTCTAATACTGTAATTTATCATGGTAATATGCAGCTCGTGCATAATATGACAATACTCTAGAGTGTATACTTAAAGAAACTATAATGGAACAACCTCGTGATGTAATCTGGCAGCGTATTAGTAGTATTAGGCCGCTTAGTCATAATGATTTGACTAAGCTGGAATTAGCTGTTGTATCACACATGGCTTTTCTACTTGGTAAAATGTAGTAGTATATTTCAATGTAAGCGGGTTCGGATATTGATACTCTTCAATGGTAATTACGCATCAGACACGAGGTGTAAATTAATATAAGCTGCATTTTACTTAACCGTCATATTTACTACTAGTATATTCGACTCTAACTAAGCAGAAGGGCAGAATACAGGTATTAATATGCCTAGTGTATATGACTTAGCTAATAGTAACTACCAAGGTAACTAAGCGGAATGAAACCAACTCTTGTATAGATAATAAAGAATTTGCCTTATAGAAAATGAATGATTGGTAACCAACCTATATACATAATAAAGAAACACCAGCTCCAGCAGCTGGGATAGTTAGTGTAATAATGGCTAATAGCTGGGGCGATATCTATAAATCTGTATTCACCGTGGTCGTACTTACTAGATCCAATTCTTTCAGCTATGATAGAAGGTTATTACTACTCCCAACTATGAGTAAGTCCAACTATTCTGTTCTAGGTTTCCCCCGTTGATCAAAACCCAAAGATGAGGCAGAATCAATGGCCTTTCTTAAATACTGAGTCTATGCCGGGAATCACACCAAACCAACGGTCTTGTAAGAAAAACCAGTAAATAGAGTGCTCTTCCTTGAATCAGCGTAGGTAGAGGAGCTGGGCTACTCATATCTACTCTGCGAATCCACTTTCTTTGTGCTCGCTCATAGAAAAACCCAGGTAAATACAACTTTTTTATCTCTCTTTATCCCCGCTCGTGTCCACGGTAAACTCAATAAAATGAGAAGGAATGGTTATGAAATTGGACATGGCTAATGCCTTTGACTGAGTTAGACACTCTTTTCTTTATGTTGTCTTACATCAATTTGGTTTGACATATTCTTTTATTCATTGGATTCAGGCTTGCATAGGATCCCCTTATATTTCCCCCTTAGTCAATGGAAGATCGGCATCCATCTTCCTTCTTAGTCGAGGATTACGACAGGGCTATCCACTTAGAAACTGAGCTTACAATAGCAAGTACAGCTAATCTAAGTGATACGGTGTTCAGCTTACTACAAGAGTACAGTGAAATGAATACGGATAATACGTAATGTGTAATGAGCTCTATTCCAGACAGCTTATGATCATAACATGCAGTAAGTACAGCTTACTCTAATCAAGAGCTTATCTGTATTGACCGGGATAACACATGGCTCTTAGTATGTTCATAGTTAAACACTGCTTACTTCTATTAGTATCGTTGTTACGGCTTATACTTAGCTTAATGGAACTAACACCATTGATTACACCCATTACCTATTTGTTTAATCACAGTAATTGAATACTGCTTATACCAGCATGATGAGGTATAGTAAGCTTCCATATTGATTACTAAGATAGTGGTACTATGAATAGCTATGAGCTTATGTCTAAGCTTCGATATAAGTAATGAGAACCAAAGCCCACTAGTAACTAAGCTTACACCAAACACTGATGGCTCGAATACCATTGATCTGATTGAATATGGAGTATCGTGATAAGGTATGTACTAACAAGCTCTTTGTTACTTATATTAGCTCGTATCTCTAAGCTGTGTTGATTTAAGATGATTACAGAAGCCTGTACTTATGTAAGAGTATATCACCCTTAAGCTAGTTATGACCATGTAATCTCCGTAATTAGTTACATATCACAAACGTAATGATAAGGTCAAGTATGTATACAATGGAAAACATACTGTACTATTAGCTTATCCCTATTATGTGAGGTTAATCACAATGGGCTTAGTAGAGTCACTGATATCATGTTTACTTATTACTAATATGCTTTTTCTTACTAGTAGTGGGGTTATAGTATCACACAATGCTTATTATATTGGTATAAGCTGTGATTACTTGTTTACTTATGGTTAATGGTGAATGATTACAGAGCTTAGTATCCCTTTGTTCTGATATGAGTAATAGGGCCCAATCATAGTCATTATGCAAAGCTTTAATAGTAACATCAATCCTATTGCATCAGTTAATCACATTGAATGTAATACCTTATGGATAGCTCAGCTAGAGAGGTTTATTAGGCATATTCCATAAGAACTAAGCACTAGTATTCAGCTCAATACCTGTAGTTATTATAGGTACCACACTAGTTCCATAAGCTTGTACGTACTCTGATAAGGTGAGTTGTATATAAGATTTTGACTGATTTACCTGTGTCCTCATTATGGTGATTTCCCTAATCACTGGAACTGTGAGACTCTAAGCTTGGTGATATCAATTACAGTAATGGTAGTTATACTGGCTACTTACCCTTTATACTGGTATAGTTATAACAATGGACAAGAGTAATGCTATGTTCAATCTCTATCATGTTATCCTAATTACGAGAGCTTTTATTATGCTTATATAGTAGTCACTAAGCTTAGTATCGAGTTAACATAGGGGTACTGCTTACATCAGCTAAAGGTAATGAAGACTCATATTGAAAAATGACTACTCGTATACACTCTATGGAATACGTCATATGTAACCATTGATTGCACCTCTAGCATTGAGCTTTCTTACTGATTTCATGTTCTATTAGCATTGATTCTCCTTGTATCACCCTTCTGACAATGAATAAAGGGAAAGCATGATACCCCTATTGACTAAACATACTTAAATGGGATTAGATTTTTATGGAATCTAAGGAGCAGTTATATCTATAAGCTTACACCTATTTTATCAGTATAAGCAGCTCGAAGCATTGTAACCACTTGTACTGTTCTCATATTAGTATGGGTATTTTATTACCATTATGAACTGTTAAACTATTAGCTCGTAATCTCGTACAAGCTCATTACTTCTATTCATTACTGTTTAAGCTACACGGTGTTAACTATCACATATGTACACGAGCTAAGCTTCACTATGCTTGTTGTATAGGTAAAGCTAATCCCATTACAACACTATCATAACAAGGTATCCCGCTTGCTTGACCGAAGGGAGGGCAAGGAAGCAATGGTCATTATTATAGTATATACTAGCCTTAATTATACAGACATAATGGAAACAGCTCTAATACGGGATGTACAGATAACGTTATATCTCTAATTAACAGGATATTGTATATCACAGTAATGGTTATGATTCTAATAACAAGAGTGAAATACTGGTGGTTACATAATCTGTATCATTGGGTTGCAACTATTATCATACTAGCTGGTTGTTACTTATATCCTATCTTGTTTCCATAATTAGTGAGATTGAACACAAGGATAGCTCTATTCCAGTCAAAGATGAGGTTAAGTACGATACAGAGATGTGATGACTATCTATACAATATACAAAGTTTGTTCACTAGTGGGATGTGATTAACCGTATGGAATGAATATGGAATAAAGGGGAATCTACATACATACTAGTAATACAAATGCCATTGATTTTACTCATACCACATATGACTATGTAATCCGGGTTTGGTGTAAGCTTCGGCATGGTGTTGGTTATAGTATGATTCCCATATAAGTTGACATAGTACCATATTCAAAAGGTTAGAATAGATTAGGGTATAAGGAGTCTAACCAGTACAAAAGATCATACAAGCTTATTGAGGTGATATACATGGTAATTAGACTCTTAGTATGATGAGGTGTCTGTATCTTCCTAATTATGATACTAGTATTACACTATGATAACAAGGGTCTTAACTGTAACTATAGCTATAAGTAAGCATAGGTATGGTGTTTCAATATGCTTAGAGATAGTGAATCGTTGTACACATTGCTTGTTACTGATATGATCTTACCATAAGAAAAGGCTAAGAGAAGAGTTACCATATTGAACGAGCTATCATAGTAAGCTTAAGCATATCACGTAAACTGAATACGTATGGATACTAATACTATGGTTATGTATCCCACTAATCAAAGCACTCAATCACACCAAGTAAGCATCTTCATATCTAAGCACGTATACTATTACTCTGCTTGATAACACTTAGGTTAATTATGGAAACATAGTGACTCTATCCCTTTGCTTATACTAGTAACAACTCGACCCGTATATTAGTGATAGCTTATGTGAAACAATGGACTGTATATTACATCTCTATTGAGATGGGTAATGTAGTATCTCCTATAAGCTTTGGTATCAATATAAGTACAACCGTAATGATTGATACAAGTGTAATTTATTATGGTAAGAAGCTCCTAGTATCAAGCTTACAGCCCATATTACTAAACATGTTCAAGCTATTATGGAGCTTACACAGGTTTAAGCTTATCTGGGTTTACTTCATAAGCTAAGTTATATCAAAGGGTTAAAACACAGTAGTAAACACTCTTAATCAGATCAATGGAGTTCATTCATTATGGACAAGTGTTATCCCATGTTGTATAAGCTCTTATTGAAACGTATTTAATCAATAGATGTGTTAGCTCTTACTAAGCTGCAGTTACTTACATGGAGTTATATCACAGGTAATATTGGTTTCATATATGAGTGAGTGCCATATAAGCAGATCTTGTATAATAAATCATATAGGTATAAGTAGTTCCATTATATGAATACGATTGGAACCAAGCAGGTATTATACTAATATATGATGAGCTGAGCTTGTACTCCTTGTTAGCTTGCTTATTACGGATAATACTAGTACTAATCATAGATGTTATAACTCTCATTATTGGACCAGTATAGTGATATGAGTGTAATAGAAGCCATTACTAGAAGGTATGTTACTTGTATACGTTTGATCATAAGGTGGTAGTGTTCCATATTAACCATAATGATGATTAGAAGA
>JAXQQM020058481.1:0-42233 GCA_034641835.2 Pinus albicaulis
AACAGGTTAAGTGGCGGTGGGACCGGTGGCGGAGCGCGATCACAATATCACAATCGGTAGATAAGAGCACTAAGTCTTAAAAGAAAAGGGAAAAGGTTGCGATGAGAAATTTGCGATGTGGTAAAAATTACGAAGTGCGATATCATAATCGCAATATCGCAAAGTTAGAGGGATAGCGGAAATGTTTTTCATGAAAAGTTGTGAAGTGTGAAGTGCGATATTGCAATCGCAATGTAATATTCCCAATTAGTGATAGCTAATTGGAAATATTAATTTTGATCAATTTTGCCTTCTATAGTTAAAATATAAATAAAAGTTAGTAAGAGGGGGATATAACTCACTTTAGAATAAAGCGCACTCCCCAAAGGTTACCTAGTAGCATCACGTTGTAACTTAAGTGGGCCAAGGGGGGGCCAAGTGACCACATGAAAGGAGACCCACATGGACTGCGTGAGCATGGCCAGCGCAGTTGAGTTGGCAATGTGGGCCAAATGGAGGCAACGTAGGAGATGGTGGGGCCTAGGGTTGAGAGAGGCAATCGTTATAAAAAGGAGGAGAGCCTCCTCATTTCCTCATATTGGAGTTTATGCATTTGAAGCTGGTCATTATGAATTTGAAGCACGCTGGCTGTTTAGCCTATCTGCCGCACTGTTTAGTGCATTGAGTGTCTCCGTTCTGAGATCTCACCCTCAGCCCCGGGAGACTTTGAGTGTTCACTTAGGCGAGGCATTCCCATCAGTATTTCGCAAGAGGATCGAGTTGCGGCATTTTTGGGGGAGCAACGTGTTTATTGACTGCGCAGTCTTAAGAGGGAGGACGCAATCCATATTGGGGAAGCTCCAGTGTGGTATCCTTGGGAGGATCTTGGTCGAGAGATTGAGCGTAGGGACAGCCTGCGTCTATTGAGGACTTTGAGTTGAGTGGGAGATCATATTTGTGAGGATCCCAGTCAGTTACAGCGTGACCCTTGGGAGGATAGCACAGATCCTCAAGGGATGTATTTTCGGGCAGCTACACGGCCATTTTCTAGCAGCCAAAACGCAGATCAGAAGCACAGCCATTCCAGCAGTGTTCTGAGAATATTTCTTAACTTGCCTTGTGCAAGTTTAGGTGCCATCACTCTGATCACATATTGTACTCTCTGATATTTCTTAGTATAATAAAATGGCTCAGCGTTCTCTTTGCATTTCCTGAGTATCTGTTACATGCTCTATATACACGCTATTGTATGCTTGCATTACTGTTATTTTTCTCCTCTAGTAGTCTAGTTTCTATACCACATGATGTGTTTTCCCCATACTCTTAGACAAAGTCTGGAAAGGGCCAGATAGCCTCCATATCTCACCCTCTTTTCAGAGGTGAAATATCTGGTAAACGCCCTCCCAGTCCATCTCTGGTTGGAGTTTTCTTATGTTTTAGAGATATCCCTGAAAAGGGATATTACGGTGGTATCAAAGCATAGATCTGGCTCAGCCTGTGGAGCTAGTTGTCTATGACACCGGGAGAGAAACCCTACATCTACCACAGAGATAGGAAGTACATAGATATTGAGCATAGGTTGGATAACACCTATGGAGAGGGGGACTGCATTCGAGTGGTGGACGCAGAACAGGAGGAGCCTGTGGTAGACGCAAAGCAGGGAGAGCCGATGGCAAATGATAGTGATGCAAAACAATTTGGGGAAGCACTCCTCAGATCAGTGCAGGATCTAGTTTGGCAGATAAAGGTGATGGGTCATAGATTCATTGCTATGGAGACTAGATAATGTGAAACCTCAAGGGTTTTCCAGGTTGGTGAGGGGTCAGGCACATCCCACCATTTGCAGGAGCGGGTTGCCACTCTGCACCAGGCTTCACATGCCCCCGTTCATTACACTATGCCCACTTTTTTGGGTACAGACACTAGGGCAGAAGCACAGCAGGAGTCAGAGCTTGGCCACATAGGTGGTTATTTTGCTGAGTACCAAGCGTATGGGCAGGAGTTGAGGAATGCCCTTTTATTCAAAGACTTTGTTCAGCTCCAACAGGACAGCAAACCCCACGACCATCACGGAGAGCACTGGAATTATCATGACGGAGACACCCAGTGTATAGTGAGCCGATTCCATTTGCCTACGTTTGATGGGTCATCAAACAGTTCAGCAAAGTCTTGGGTGGAGAAACTGGATATATATTTCCAACTCAATCAGATGGCAGAGGCGGAGGCCATCAAGGTGGCCACGCTGCATTTGGATGGTGAGGCTCAAGACTGGTGGTTCCATGGGATGGTTACACTTGGGCATTCCACCGTGACCACCTATTCCGAGTTCACTCGGAGACTGATAGAGAGGTTTAATCGAAGGGATCTGGAGGAGCACTTTGTTGGGCTGACGAAGCTCGAACAGACTAGGAGTCCTGAGACATATATTGAAAATTTCCTAAGGATTTCAGTGATGGTGCCAGATCTATCCGTAGCACGGATGATCTACATGTTCATAGATGGGCTAGCAGAGCCACTCTGGGGATTGGTTAGATCCACTAGACCAACCACACTCCACGATGCAGTTGGCAGGACACGGGATTTGCAAGATGCCTTACCCAAGACTGGGATGCCTCACCCCCAGGGACAGGCTTTCCAGCCTAAGGGGAATTAGGGTAGGGGACAGTTGGATGATGATGTTTGGATGGATTTGAAGAAGAAGAGGTTGTGTTTCACCTATCAGGAACCGTGGGCACCAGGACACAGATGTGCTGCTGGCAAAGCACATTTTATCGAGGTCTTCTCCGAGGACAATGGGGAAGAAGACGAGTATGATGATGTGGGGGCAGGAGGCAGCCATAGAGCGTAGGATCATTTGCCACCTCCACCACCAGGAGCAGGAGGTGCAGCCTTTGCACCTACTGGAGGGACCCTTGCAGCATTACGAGGAGTTCCCAAGTATCTGACGCTGCGCGTCCAAGGTACAGTGCAGGGGCAGCGGGTATCAGTACTGGTGGACAGTGGGGCAACCCACAACTTCATCGATGCACAAATGGTAGAGCGGAGAGGTATACAGATAGAGAGCTTCGATGCGTTTTCAGTGTTGGTTTCGGGAGATCAGACTCTGCAGTGTACTATTTATGTCCCAGCACTAGCAGTGACGATGGGCACTTACACAGTGAATAACCACTTTTTCGTGGTTAACATATCGGATACCAATGTGGTATTAGGAGTACAGTGGTTGATCACTCTGGGAAGGGTCACCACAAATTGGGAGGCCTTGGAGACGGAGTGGGATGACAAGAAGACCAGGAAGCACGAGAAGATACGGGGCATGCACACTTACCCACCTCAGATAGTTTCAGCTCATCGGATGGAGGCAGACTTCCGGAAGGGAGACATGGAGTGGGCAGTGGAGCTATGTGCATCAGAGGCAGAGACTACTGGGTAGAGTTCGTCTAGGGGTATAGACCATCCTTGACAGGTATGCCACGGTGTTTGGGGAATTACCACTAGGAAAGCCACTAGATTGGAAGATCATGCAACATCCATCACTACAGTTGCTTGAGGTCAAGCAACATTTTGCCGGGGGAGACTGTAATATTCCCAATTAGCAATAGCTAATTGGAAATATTAATTTTGATCAATTTTTCCTTCTATAGTTAAAATATAAATAAAAGTGAGTAAGAGGGGGATATAACTTACTTTAGAATAAAGTGCACTCCCTAAAGGTTACCTAGTAGCATCACGTTGTAACTTAAGTGGGCCAAGGGGGGGCCAAGTGACCACGTGAAAGGGGACCCACATGGACTGCGTGAGCATGGCCAGTACAGTTGATTTGGCAACGTGGGCCAAATGGAGGCAACGTAGGAGATGGTGGGGCTTAGGGTTGAGAGAGGCCATCATTATAAAAAGGAGGAGAGCCTCCTCATTTCCTCATATTGGAGTTTATGCATTTGAAGCTGTTCGTTACGACTTTGAAGCACGCTGGATGTTTAGCCTGTCTGCACCACTGTTTAGTGCATTGAGTGTCTCCGTTCGGAGATCTCACCCTCAGCCCTGGGAGACTTCGAGTGCTCGCTTGGGCGAGGCATTCCCATCAGTATTTTGTAGGAGGATCGAGTTGCATCATTTGTGGAGGAGTAGTGCGTCTATTGACTGCGCAGTCCTAAGAGGGAGGACACAGTCCATATTGGTGAAGCTCTGATGTGGTATCCTTGGGAGGATCTTGGTCGGGAGATTGAGCGCAGGGACAACCCATGTCTATTGAGGACTTGGAGTTGAGAGGGAGATCATATTTGTGAGGATCCCAGTCAGTTACGGTGTGACCCTTGGGAGGATAGCATAGATCCTCAAGGGAGGTATTTTCGGGCAGCTACACAGCCATTTTCCAGCAGCCAGAATGCAGATCAGAAGCACAGCCATTCCAGCAGTGTTCTGAGAATATTTCTTAACTTGCCTTATGCAAGTTTAGGTGCCATCACTCTGATCACCTATTGTACTCTCTAATATTTCTCAGTATAATAAAATGGCTCAGCGTTCTCTTTGCATTTCTTGAGTATCTGTTACATGCTCTATATACACACTATTGTATGCTTGCATTACTGTTATTTTTCTCCTCTAGCAGTCCAGTTTCTATACCACATGATGTGTTTTCCCCATACTCTTAGGCAGAGTCTAGAAAGGGCCAGATAGCCTCCAGATCTCACCCTCTTTTCAGAGGTGAAATATCTGGTAAATGCCCTCCTAGTCCATCTCTGGTTGGAGTTTTCTTATGTTTTAGAGATATCCCTGAAAAGGTGACGGAGTTACGTGGCCAGGGTGGGAGTTTGAGGTAGCGGAGCGTGATCGCAATATGCTCTCGGTAAAATAATTTCAGATATAAAGAAAAGGAAAAGGTTGTGGTAATTTTGATGTGGTAAGAAGTTGCGTGCGATATCATAATCACAATATCATAAATTTAAAGGGATAGCGGAAGTGTTGTTCATGAAAAGTTGTGAGGTATGAAGTACGATCTCCATAATCGCAATATTGCAAAGTTGGAGGGATAGCGATAAGTCTTAAAGAAAAAGGTAAAGGGTGTGAAGTGCAATATGCGATATCACAATATCGCAATTGGTAGATGGGAGCAGTAAGTATTAAAGGAAGAAACTAAACACTGTGATTTGAGATTTGTGATGTATGGTAGTGGGAAGTTCGAGAAGTAAGGGCGGAAGGTCATATTTCAATGGTTTTCAAGAATTTTGTGTTAGAAAGGGGTAAGGAAATTGTGAATGATAAAAATGAAGGAATGAGGCAGGGTGACAGGTTTAAGTGTTTTAAGAAAAAAAATGTGGGCGCAAAATTTGCAATTAAGAGGAAAAGGAGGGAAACGGAGGCGTGAAAACAATGTTCATGCCATGACGACATAGATGGAAAATGAAGGGGGAAGGAGCCACAGAGCTGCCCTGGGGTTTTAGCAATGATTCCTACAAACAACTTTACTGATCTATGCATGGAAAATAGACAAATGTGTGAAAATACCGTGCAAATGAAGACTTAAAAATGGTAATGAAACACTGCTTCTAATCTTAGAAATAGTGAACAGAAATCAATTTTTGGGTCTATGGGAAGGCTCGCCCTCCTCAATCTCTATCGAAGGAGATGAGAAGGGGGTCTTGATCCACAATTTTTTCTCTTTTCTCCTCTATTCTATTACCCTCATAAGAAAATAAAAAAACTATAGCAGCACACTGAAAGCAAAACTAAACAACAATGAAACTATCAGAAGAAGAACTAATTGAATCATAGAAAACAGAGAACAATTACAACAGAGAGGCTGAGGCACATGGATTGGGCCCTAAACCACGAGCTTAGCTCTCTGAAACTTAAATCATTAAAATGAAATCAGTCTACTCATCTCATAAAAGAATAAACTCATACATTTCTGAAAGTTTGATCACGGAGTAAAATAATAAAAAGTTCAATAGCTTGCAACAAAGTTCCAACTAGAATTGACTCCCCTTCCTAGCTCTAGTTTTTCTCTATTTATTCTACAAGGCAGCTACCAACATCTCCCTTGAAAATGGTAATTGATTCCACTTGACTCCCAGTAAGCATAGATTGAGTTCCCTCCTCTTTGAGTTGCTTGGCTGCCTCTGGAACTCGAATTGCTGGAGATAATATTTGTGGTGATTGAGTCTACTTGACTCCAAGTATTTATGATAAAATCCTTATAAAAATGCTTAATAATTAATGATTTTCTACACTTACCCTGATATTAGGCACACATAGTATGTTAGCCTTAATCACCACCTATACTAGCATCATAAAACCAAATAATAATAAAAATGCAAGAAAAAGAGATCTGAGGAGGCAAAAAGGTGACCATTAACCTCTCCAAATATGTCTGATCATGGAGCTCATCATCACCCCCCTACTGAATGGTTTCCCATCCTCTAAGAAACTAATCCTCCTCCTGCCTTTCCTTTAAGGCTTTGACAACCCCCTTGATTTCGTGAGGAAGAAGTGTGGGAGTTTCCCCAAGGGATTAAAAACCATTATTCAATTCTGCATTCTCCCATTCTCTATCTTGTGCATATGTGTCCTTTTCATCATTCAGCCCCAACAACAAAGGTGGGCTGAGATTTAGTCCCAACCATTGGATCCTTTTGGCTTGCATGGCCCTCTTTTATAATGGTGCCCTTTCCAATGCACCCCTCAGTCTTTGTGGAGTATGGTACTCCCTGTTCTTGAGGCTGTGCGGGAGATTGTTCCATCTCCTCTGGTTGGCCATAATGCACTCATCTTTTGTCTACCTAGAAACATTATCAAAGTGGTCAATTACCTGTGTTTAAGTCTGAAGGTAGATTTCAACTAGTGTAGGGTCCCTTTCAATCTCTTGATGGTTAATGATGACTCCTCTTGGGTTGAACAATTCCGGTCTGATATGTAAGGGTTCTATATTTCTTCTTCTCATGACCCACCATATCTCTTTTTCTATAGTGTCCTCATTCATCATCCAAGATACTAAAGTCATCAACTTCATATCCCCCATTATAGGATTGGGGTCCCAAGTATCCATATTTATCAGCACAAGGTTATGCACATAAAACTCTGCCATCTTTGCCCGATCAACCAAGTTAGCTTGCTTGTAGAAATACATGAATTTCCTACAATCTTGGAAAGGTAGGGATCCATGGGAGGCTAGAGTTTTGATTTGAAATAGGAGCCACTACTCCTTGAGGTACACAGCATATGAGTCAGAAGGGAATCTGTGTTGAAGGGCTTCTATGCATAAGTCTGCCATGGTGGATACTTGCTGCCCTTTTTGCTACAATTGCTCCTTCAGTGCTACATTCTCTGCTTGTGCCTTCTACAGTTGCTCCTTCGGAATTGTTTCTTCGATTATTTCCTCCTCCCTTGGTGATTCTTCAATGATATTCGGGCTCTTGGGAGGAGTTTCTGTCTCCCTCAAAACTTATCCTCTGACTCTTATCAGCTCTGAAATACATATAGGTCTGCATTTGTCTCTTTGGGCTCAGAGGAGCTAAGGTGGAAACTACCTCTTTGGCTTGAGGGGATGTGGTGTTGTGTTGTGAGTTTGTTTCTTGATCATTTTCTGCTACCTCTATGACTTTTGTCTCTATTTCCATTTCTTCCTCTTGTTCCTCTTCTGGTTCTTCTTCCCGCCCTTCTTTAAGGCTAGGAGAAAAGCTTCCCTTGGTCCCTCGATACTGTGTCTGATATGTGATATACTTTGGAAGCTAGTTTGACTGCTGGTGATGTTGTTCTTCTACTGCTATTGCATGTTGTTCAAATACGCAACCCACTCTCAGTACTGTTTTGTTGCAGGCTCCCTTCGGTCTCATTCCCTAACTTAAATTCTCAATTCACTGGTTTGGATGAGCCTAGGATATATTTTTATTAGATTGCGCAACTAATTTTGGAGTGCTTATGTAACTCGGCCTCAGCTCCAGTTTGTGTTAGAGATCGTTGTTTCCTTATCCCTATTAATTCATGATGGACTGCGTGTTTCCTCCCCTCGTTCTCCTCTACTCCACTTGAATTAAATTCTTTTCTTTTGCATGCCCAGGTGGCGTGACTTTGTAGTTCTCCCTAGTCATACTTCACAATGGTGTTCAAGCTAACTAGCCACCTTTTTGCCCCTTAAACTCTAAGTTTGCAAATTTTATTATTTTTGGCTATTATGGATGCATAGCAAGGGGTGATTAGCTATACCTAATTTTACCTGTGGTTGTCAAGGAATTTGAAAGAGCTGGAATTTGGAGACAAGCCTCTTATATGTTTCGTTCCTCCTTATTTTCCTGAGTGAGCAGCTCGTTGAATGAGTAACTTCCTGAGTGATATGCTAGTATTTGTTTTTTTATTTCCACTATATTAGTTATGTGGGGTGATCAAGATGCCATGGGTGGAATTATTGCTCTCTTGGAGTCTGTTATGCATCTTTCTTTCTTTCTTTTCTTTGTAGTCCATGAAAAACTTAGTTTTTGAAGGAACTTCCTGATGTTTGTAGCAGTTTGTGGTTTGCTTTCTTTTGCTACATTGTACTCAGGAATGGAGGAATATGTTATATGGAGGTGATGGAAGAATTTATGAAAATGAATGGAGTGAATGATGGGATGGATTGTAAAATAGAAGAAGGGAAAGGAAGATGAATGCTCCCCTGTGTTTCTAGAAACCATTAATAACCTGCAAAACAACAAACACAAAAAACACAGAGATGTAGATGTTTTTTTGTTTTTTTTTGAAATAAAGTGGGTTGCCTCCATGGAGGTTTTCATTTTCACCCATGGATCTTTATTTATTTATTTATTATTATTATTATTTTTTATTAAAAAAAAAAATTTCAAGAGGTGTGGGAAATTATGGAGTTTCCCATCACATACACCTCTCTTCTTATTGAATTTATGAACTCCGCCCTTGAAAAAGGCTTCTTTTACATTTTAAGTCTGTGAATATTGACAAGAAAGGGGATTCCTTCCTCATCTATGGTTCTAATTTTAATTGTGCCATTATCAAAACATTTTTCCACTGTGTAATGTCCCAACCATCTTGTCATCATCTTTCCTTTGAAATATTTAAACATTGAATCATACAACAACACCCAATATCCTTCTTGGAAGGTATTTTCTTTGATATTCTTTTCATGCCATACCTTCCTTTGCAGTTGAACTACCTCTGTGTGAAGAAGTGCTTGCATTCTGAACTCATCCAATCCATTTAGTTGCAACAACCTCTCTTTTTGGGAATTTGATAGATCTAGATTTAATTCAGCTACCATTCTTAAAGTATTGAATTCAAACTCAACTCAAAGTAGAGCCTTCTTACCATAGACTAGTTCATAAGGAGTGAATCATGTTGTTGTCTTCCAAGTAGTGTTGTAGGCCCAAGTAGCTTCTACCAATTTGTCTGCCCAATATTTTTTGCTACTTCTCACAACCTTGGTGAGGATGCTCTCTAAAGCTCTGTTAGTTACTTCTACTTGGCCATTCACCTGAGGGTGACAGGCATTAGAAGTTCTATGTTTAATCTTGTGTTTTCTCAAAATATTTTCAATGAGGTGGGAAGTGAATTGTGCTCTCTGATCAGTGACTATTTCTCTAGGGTACCCAAACTTGTAAAACACTTTCTCCCTCAAAAATTCTACTACTTTCTCCTCGGTTTCTACCTTCACTGCTTTTGCTTCAGCCCACTTTTTCAGGTAATCAGTTTAGACTATGATATACTTTCTTTCTCTGGATGGTGGATCGATAGGCCCAAAAAATTCCATGCCCCACTTGTCAAATGGCTCAAGAGCCACCTAAAGGTGCAAATTATTTTCATCCCTTCGCATGGGTTTCCCCATCCTTTGGCACTGGACACACCTGCTGGTGTATCTTCTGGAATCTTGGTTAAGTGTAGGCCAATAGTATCATGCCTGCAAAGCTTTGTAAGCAGTTCTCTTTGCAGCAAAGTGGCCTCCACATGGGTTGTCATGACATGTAGAGAGGATACCAAAAAATTCTTCCTCCCTCACACATCTCCTTATAATTTGATCAAGGCCTAGCTTGAAAAGGTTTCCCCCAATCCATGTGAAAGGGGCACTTTTTCTGATGATTCTTCTCCTTTCCCTGAATGAAAAATTAGGAGGGAGTCTCCCAACAACCAAGTAGTTAGCTAGATCAACAAACCATGGTGAGAGGGCTGATATAGAAAAGAGATGCTCATCTCGCAGCTGGTCATCCACAATTCCTTCTTCACCTGTAGGGAGATCTAACCTAGACAAAAAATCTGTAACAACATTCTCCATTCCAAGTTTATAAAAAAGAGTCAAATCAAATTGCTTCAAAAGTAACAACTATCTAATTATCCTAGCATTAACATCTGGTTACTTCATTAAATACCTTATGGTTGCATGGTCCGTGTGAACAAAGGTCTGATATCCAATTACATAATGCCTAAATTTTTTCAAAGCATGGACAATGGATAACATCTCCTTCTCAGTAACAGTATAATTCAGTTCGGCCTTGGACATGTTCTTGCTGATGAAATAAATGGCATAAGGGATTTTGTCCTCTAATTTTCCTAATGTTGCCCCTACTGCTTTTTCGGATGTATCAGTGTCGATGTGGAAAGGTCGAGTCCAATTTGGACCTCAGAGGAGGGGGGCAGTAGTCAACTTTTCCTTAATGAGCTTGAAAGCCTCTTGACAAGGACCAGACCAAATAAACTTAGAATATTTGGCCAATAGCCCAAATAATGGAGAAGCCATCTTGCTGAAATATTTGATGAATCTTCTATAGTAACCAGCTAAGCCTAAGAAACTCTTGACATCTTTCTGCTTTTGAGGAGCAGGTACCCTTTTGATGATATTGATTTTGGTCGGGTCTACCTGTTTTCCTGCTTGGGATATGGAGTGTCCTAATACAACCCCTACTTCCTTCATGAACTCATACTTTTCTGGGCTCAAGGAGAGATGCATCTCAACTCACCTTCTTAGTAATTTACCCAAATTGGAGAGAGATTCATGGAATTCGTCCCCATATGGTGTGAAATCATCCATGTAGATTTCGACAGAGTCATGGACTAACTCTGAAAAGATTCTCAGGACAACTCTTTAGAAGGTATTTGTGGTAGTGCACAACCCAAAGGGTAAGAATATATAAGCGAAGGTACCCCAAGGGCAGATGAAAGTAGTCTTATCCCAGTCTTCAGGGCTGATTTGAATATGATTGTACCCAATGAGCCCATCTAAGAAGGAAAAGAACTTCTTCCCCACAAGGCCATCCAAGACTTGGTCTATAAAGGGCAAAGGGAAATGGTCTTTCTTTGTGGCTTTGTTAAGTTCTCAGTAATCAACACAAATTTTCCACTTCCCATTCTTCTTTGGGACAAGGATAAGAGGAGATACCCAATCACTGTCAGATATAAAATATATGAACCCTGCATCCAATAGCTTTTGCAGCTCTTCTTTGACTATGTCCTTTAGAGCCAAGTTCATCCTTCTTTGGGGTTTTCTCATAGGCTTACATCCTTCTTTGATGTAAATATGATGTTTTCACATTGAAGGATGCACCCCTTTCATTTCCTTGTATTCCCAAGCAAACGCTTCTAGATTCTCTTTCAAAAGCTAGAATAGCTGCTTCTCTTCTTCATTCGAGAGGTTTGGGTTGATTTTCAGAGATTTGGACTGGCCAAACTCAGTAGCCTTGGTGGATTTAGAGGTTGACTCAACTGAGTTCACCTCCATCCAAGGTGTTATCACCAAATTGAGTCTTGTTGGGCTGCTTCAATGGTAAACTTGGAGTAACTATTTCAAACCACTTGTAACTAGAAATTGTCCTTTCCAGTCTGAGAGGGCTCTCTCAAATTGATAAATGATATTCAATGAACAACTTGAAAGCAGATTGCTAACTCTGAATTGGATTGAATGTGTTTTTGTGTAGGTGAAATATGTATTAGGTTTACTACCATTGGGCTTATGGAGTCAATATGACAACTAAGTCACAAGAAAATATATCTCATGGAAGTTGAGGAAATTTTTTTCTTATAAAACCACACATGAAGGATAGAAAAACAAGCTATATGCATACAGGAAGTTAGAGCATGTCACCATGAATTCCAAGTGATTATACATAAGCAAACTAATAAAACATGACAAAACAACAGACTAGCTGTATAAATGGAAGTTGGAGCATGTAATCATGAATTCCAAGTGATCATAAAACTAGAAAACCGGAGAGAAATTAAAATTCTGATATAAGAAACATACATAAGAACATATAGAAGAATCTTAGGTCTGAAATAAGTTGTTGCAACTGTATATTACTAATAGACAAAGATTACAAGAGTAGTGCCTTCATAACATCTCCCAACCCCTTCTAACTCTAAAACTATCTCCTTTATAGAATGATGACTCATACAAATGATATTCCACCTTGCTATCTTCGAATTCCCACCTCAGAGACCTATTTCAAACATGATTCCATCACTTGGAGACTTCCTAGGGATATTTCTATTTTGCAGAGTTTGAATACAAAAAGGACTCTTCTTTCATTAATAGTTCAAAAAAATAAATTTAATAACCCTTATCAACTGTAACCAACTAATTTTCTGAGTGTACTAGAGTGTTGATGTGTCATTATGCCACGTGGATGCTGAGCTGGACCTCTTCTGAGTCGAAATTTTACAATTTTCTCATAAATCTGGTTAGTGAAAATTCTGAAACAATAGGCTTCAAAGATGCATGTATAATTTCCAAACCCTGATGCCTTTACAGAAACTGAGAAAGGTTTTTTTAGATAGACCTATGCTGAAGAAAAACCTCTTTCATATTTCCAAAATAATTTTTCATTTTCTTAAAAACCTTAAAAAACAACTCGCTATGAAAACAAGGCAGTTTCGTAGTGTGCTTTCGTAGCGTCCAAAAATAGCCTTTTTACTCAAAATTTCTACTCTTTGGCTATTCCATGGTGTCCATCATGACTTGACACCTCATCACTACTATTTCCTCTCCTTGAAATCCACAAAAATTGGTCTTAAAGGAAAAAAGACAGCTATAGGTGTTTTCGTAGCGTTTTCCTGGCTTTAAGCCTAGGAAATGCTACGAAACGTGGAAAACTGTGCAATTTCCAGATTTTGACTTTGCCTCAAAAAAGTAACCTCCAGCTGTAGAAAATTGGTCTTCAACATTCCATTAACCTCTTAAAACATAATCAAACTCAATTTAAGAGCCTTGAGGTGTTTCCTCTTCAAAAAAAATCCTTTTCACCTTTAGCAAGTTTATTCATCACTAAAATGACTCTTTTTTTTTTTTGAAAACATAAGGTTCAAAGATGAGCTTGTTTCTCGCTATACTTGATAGATATTTCAAAAGTCTTGAAGAAAAACCTCTCCTGGTTTTTTGAAAGACATCTCTAGCTGTCTAGAATCGACATTCTAAAAACATGTAGAAAACAGGAAAATTATGCATTCTGAAACTAGAAAACCCTCTTTTCGTAGCGTAGTTAGTGTATTTCTGGGCAGTTTCACTACAAAAGTAATGATTCTTGGCTAAAGTGACCTTTGTGGATTTAAATTCTTGGGAAATGAAAACTAACAAAAAATTATGACTGATGAGACATGATGTGACCTATATGGAGGTGATTTTGAGATGAAATGAGGATGATCTTGAAACTTAGGATAGGTTAAATATGAAAAAATGAAATTTTCTATGCCAATTTGAAAAAGGTTTAAGGAATCCTTACCCTTTTGAGGAGTGAACTGTATGACCATGTCAAGTAATGACTCACAAAATTATGAGTGATAACACAAGGTTGGCTTTCATACTCTTTGACTAAGGTTTCAAGAGGAATGTTAGTGGAGGACTAGTTTTGAATGGCACGGTCGATGAGTTCATCTTCATCAAGCTACACACCTCTAAGCATAGCATATATGATACACATAGGGGTAGTGTTATATAACTCATCTTCTTCATCCTCCAACCATATAGGGAGATCATGATCAATGGAAGGCTGGGTTGGAGGATATAACACTAGTTGTTTAGACAAAGGTCCATTTTTGATAGTCATGTTTCCGACCCAACAACTAATATAAGTGTCTACAGTGGCTAACGAAGCTCTCCCTAAGATGAGGGGATAACCATTAAACTTGGTTTTTTGTTGTAGGACTAGGAAATCTGTAGGATACTCCCAAGAGTCAATGGTAACCATAACATCCTCAACAATTCCTTCCAGAGTTACTGTGGATCAATCTACAAGTTGCAGAACATTTGTGGTTTTCCTCAAAGTCCCTTGGAGATTAAGTTTCAACATAGTTTCCTTGGTCATGATATTGATGGCAACCCCTAGATTAATCAGAGTGTTGGGGACTATGACACCATTTATATGCACATCGACGACTAGAATACCTGGGTCCGAGTACTTTCGAGATATCACCTTACCCAACATTAGGTCAGATAGTTGTCCTACCACATTGATGGTGGGGGTATCTCTCTTCCTTCTCCCAGGTTTTTTGAAGCACTTTTCTTTGATGATCCTATTGTATATAGGGACATCCTTAATGGCCTGGAAAAGTGGTATATTTACACACAAATTTTCCAATTCCCCCAGGAGTTCAGTCTCCTCGGGTTGTGCTGACTAGGGTGGCTCAAGCACTCAGGAAAAGGAGATCGTTAGATCTAAATGTTACCTTCTTCCTTTTCCTCAACCTCTACAGGTGGAGATGGAGGATGGTTGTTTGGGAGTAATCTTCCTGACCTAATATTAACCTCCTGTATCTCAACAGCATAAGTTGGATAGGATGTTTCTCCACAAGGAGCCTATTGTGCATGTCTGTTGTTCGGGTTCAGATTGGGTTGTTCAGGTATAGGTAGCCTAGGTGGAGTAGCATGAGTAAGTTGAGGTTGAGGTTGGGGTGGAGGCATTAGAGCAGGTGGTTGATTTTTTTGAGGCCTCCACCCTTGGGATGGATTGTTCCACTGAGGTTGGTGTGTAACATACTGCTGAAATGGTTGGTTTACTGGCTGAGGATGATATCAAGGGTTGTAAGGCCAGGTAGGAGGTGTAGACCTAGATGGAGGAGTGGGGTGTACCAAGGTTGCTGTAATATTCCAAAATTTTCCTACAATAATTTGGATTATTAATTTTTGTTGATTTCACTTAGGAGGAGAATAAATGGGTAAGGATGCCCATGCCTAATGAAAATATCAATAAAATCCCTCATAGTATGAAAGGGGATCATCATTGGAGCTGGTTTTCACACCCTCATGTGTGAACAGGGCTATTTTCAAGTGGACAAGGTCAAGTTTGACCAAGTCAATAGTGTTGGGATAAGAGGTGGAGAGCACTTAGAGAAGCAGCGCAGTATGAATGGGAAAAGGGTTACTTGGTGGAGGAAACCTTAAGAGGAGTGGGACCCATGGAGAGGGGCTTTCACTTGTTTAAAAGGAGGGCAAGGCAACCATTATTTCTCATGCTTGTATTATTCATCTCATTGTCTATTCAGACAATTGTGCATCCTTTGATGTTTAGCAAGAGTTGCTGGAGAAATTCGTGTTTAGGATTTCCTCTCCTTCTTGAGAGGCCTCTTGAGGGATTGAACTGATTTTCCTCACATCTAGGCTTGAGGCCAAGCATCCTCCATCAAGACAGTGTTATTTCTGCAGCAGAATAATGTTGTGTTGCTGGGTGTTGTAGTGAGGGTTCACTACACCACCTCCATCAGCTTATTTTCAAAGGAAGAGTCTCTCTTCCCTTTGGGAGATCAGATTGGAGGCATTCTGGAGCTTATTGCAGACTTTGGAATCAAGGCCAACTCATTCCCTAGCCCTATAATGCAGTTTCACCCAGTGACTGTGTTATTTTAGTGGAGAATTTGCAGTGGGGCTTTGCAGATATCTTTGGAGGGTGAGATATTAGGTGAGAGGATCAGCCTTTCATTCTAGAGATCCATTGGAGAAGATCTTGTCATTGGTTGTAGCATCTTCAGTCTTCTCCACTCATTTTCAGTTCATGAGTTGCTGCTGCTACCCAGCAACTCCGGCATTTTGCAGATTTTTCATTTTATAGTCAATCCTTCCAAGATTGATAGGAGGTAGTCCTTGGGAGCTGAGATCATCTCTCCCAATGTTGTATTGGGCCCTTTATTGATATATCCATGTATTTGAAATATGTATCATGCAGTTTCTCTATAAAACTGCGCTGTCATAGCTTGAGAATCCATGTGTAGTAGTGGTTTTATCATGTTTCTTGTACTTGTTTCTTGAGGCTAAGCATTGCCTATCTTGAGTAACCTTTTTCCTCAAGATCTTGTATTCATTTGTTGCTGCTATTATTTAATGAGATGGCTATGGATTTCTCTCACATTTCTATGAGTTGAGTGTTGTTGCTACTCCGTTATTGTGTTTGCATATTTTTGGGTCTCCAACATTAGAATATCTTGAGATATTCTCATTGTTGTAGCATTTTCCTGATTTGGAATATTACAGTGGTATCAGAGCATGATCTCTAGCTCAGCTAGTGGATCTCAGCCATCATGCTATCAAGGAGAGAGAAGATGAAGACTCCACTATGTGGAGAGAAAAAGGAAGATAAGCTTACAAAGCTTCTTCCAAAATCTGTATAGAGCATTCATGAAGAATTTGAGAAGATAAGAAGGGAGATATGTACAGGATCTCCAAGAGGGTTTGAAACTGATTCAAACTCTAGATTTTATAATAGGGAGTGTGAGCATGCAGCCACACCCTATGAGGCACAGCGTAGTCACATGGACAACTTTGCCATAAGAGGAAAAGAAGAAGAAAGAATGCCAAAGAGAGGAACTCTTAGTGGTTTCTTGCATGATTATGAATCTCAAACTCAGAAGTTTAGATATCATATTACTTTTCCAGAGTTTTGAAAGATCATGGTGAGGAGGAGCAAGTAGCTTAATATGGATATATTTCTTCTATCTATCTTTGATGGTTCCCCTACTTGTTTAGCCAGGGCTTGGATAGAAGAGCTAGACACCTTTCTGCAGTAGCATCAGATTTCCAAAGATGAAGCCATCAGAATAGCAGCGCTGCACTTTGGAGGTAAGGTCTATGCATGGTGTTTATTTGACTCATTTAATTTGGAGAATGTAAATACCTCTTCCTATGCAATGTTCATTATAACTTTGATGGAAATATTTGGAAGAAAGGATTCTGAAACACATGTGGAGGAAACAAACACATCTAAACAAACCAAACCCTTGTATGTGATGGAGGAAACCATAGACTCGGAATCACTTCAGAGAACTATGAAGGAGGCTGGTATCTTGCATGATACTTTGTTGGAGGCAAGACCTTCATCTTGTATTTTGGCGCAAGGAGGCAAAGAGATCCCTTTTTCAAAAGAGGATCCATTCATTGGAGGGTTGCCCACTCATGTTGAGAAGGCTAAGGGAAACAGTGCTGTCATTTTTAGAGTTGATCTAGCACCTCATGAAGAGGAAGGAGGAGCTCTTGCTCCAACTAGAGCAGTTCTAGCATCTTTGCAAAGAAGTCCCCAGGATCTCATACATGGAGGTCCAAGCACAATCAGTGAGCAGCATGATTGTGCAGCATTGCAGCCGGATGGAGGAGGAAGGGAGGAAGAGCAGCATCATGTGATGAGAGGCACACACCCTTCTCTATTTTAGAGAACTAGTGCAAAGAGGAGGCAGACTGTATTTCACTATGAGAGCAAGAGCAAGGTTGCCCAACCATATGTACAGTCCACTCTTGACATTGATGTCTCACTGCATAGAGGCATTCCACCAGGGATGCCACCAGATTTATTATGGATGAAAGACATCTTGTCTTTGGATTCACCACTCTTGGATTTTGGAGAGGTGACGGGTTTGGCGGAAAACTTTGGCATGACGAATGTCAAAGTAGCAGGCAGCAACATGAGTAGAGCTTCAAATGCCAGATCACCAGCGCTGTCTCTGAAGAGGATTGATCCTTACTGGAGAT
Source organism: Pinus albicaulis (assembly GCA_034641835.2). NCBI lineage: Eukaryota > Viridiplantae > Streptophyta > Pinopsida > Pinales > Pinaceae > Pinus > Pinus albicaulis. The sequence goes on from JAXQQM020058481.1 coordinate 17,915, forward strand.
ATCAGCTCTTAGTAGAGTACTCCAAGGATCTTGGTGCATGCATGATTCTTGATGACCCAGATGGAGATGACAGATAAATGGTGGATGATATGGTCATCTATTCACATGGAAGAGTCTTCTTGACTATATATTCTAGTCTCAAGGAGAAGCTGCTGCATGCAGCACATGAGGACTTATTTTCCATGCATTTTAATGCATATCTTGCTTTGGCAGAGGAGTTCATTTGGGAGGGAATTCAGCAAGACATATTTCAGCATATGGAGAGATGTAGAGCCCGGATGATGATGGAGAGGATGTCACAACCACCTTCCTACTCATTGGGAGTAAGGGAGCATTATCAGTTGAGTCATTTCAGCTCAAGTCTTCGAGTACATGATGGAGAATGTACAATTTCACCTTATGTTTTGTACTTCTTGTCTTGTTATGAGTAGCACATTGTACCAAAGAGGACTATTCCTTCTTGCATTTTGTATTATGATGTACTTGAAGCCATTTGTAGCATTGAGATTGGCTATCTCATTGGTGGTTTGTGGGCAAAACCACATGACTTTTGGTGTGCGCCATTGACACCCTTTTGTACTTTCATGTTCATATCTTGTAAAATGATTGTGGCAGCAAAAAAATGGCTGGAAAAGCACTTGTTTTTGTTTGATTTGAGGCAGGCAAGGAGTGCACTGCACTGGTTCCTTGTATGGTGCCCAGATCCACTTTCCGGTTGTCATGTGACAACTTGTTTCTATTGGTTTTTTCTTACATGTATTGTTGGTATCTCTATGTTCATAGGAAGCTTTGATTGGAGAGTGGGCTTGAGATTGAAGATGCCTATTGGGAGCATGATTCTCCCTTCTATACATGATGTACATTTCAGGAGAAACCATGGGCCAACCATGAATGCCACATTACATTTCTTTTCTTCTTGTGGGAGGAACCACTTGAGGAACTTGAGGAGGCACTCCATGGATCATGAGGAGATGGAGGAGTTTGCACAGTCAACTCTTTTCCCTTTGAGGATGAGGGGAGACTCATCTATGAGCCACTCCATTTATATGACCAAAACATATGGTGAGAGTATTGTTGATTTTCATAGTGATTTGTCTTTATATATGCATCTCTTAACCATATATGTGCAGGGATTTTCTCAAAGGAATGATATTATTCCTTCTAGATTTGATGGTCTACATAAGGCCATTATGGATGATCACTCCCTAAGGGGATATGGGGAGGAGATTTCTTGTGAATAACATACTCACATTGCACATTACATCTTTCACCTTCTCCAGGAGATTGGGACAACAAGCAGATGGTGGGGAGGCCACCCATCATTTCATTTTCTATGGCAGTTGAGATTCAAACTGCGCTGGCTACACTTGAGGGAACATTGTCCTTCTCCCTTACTTCACATGGCAGCCAACATGATTCTCCTTATAGTTCCCTTGGTTGATATTTCTATTTCTTTTCTTGGGATCATGATTGGAGGAGAGACACATTGGGAGAATGTGTCCTTGGAGGGAGAAAACTCCCACACACTTTGCCTGTAACGATGGGCATGGGGGCGTATGAATGCTACATCACTTACATTGTTACCTTATGAAGAGAGGGATCCACTATGAAGAATTTGAGTACATATGATGAACAACTTAAACTCTCCCTTATGAGATGGACCCATTGCTTATGTTCCTGGCATGGCCGGAAGGGAGATCTGCAATTGTCTATACACATTTGTGAGGGAAATGTGTGTACAAACTAGGATTAGCATACATGTACCACTTATCCTAAGTGAAGGAGACAGTAAACAGAGTTAAATATTTTGTCACTCCAAGTACGATTTTCAGCCCTCATTGTCGGAACCGAGTGGAAGATGACTTCCAGAGTTGCCTAGTTGGAAGGTAACTCATTTTGCATGGATGATTGCTTGGGGGATGGAGGATCCACATGAGGAAGATTTTTCTCAACACATCATAGACTCTATGCCTTGAGAGGAGGCTTTCCAGTTCTATCCTTGCAGTTGCTTGAGGACAAGTAACATTTGGGAGGGGAGGACTGTAATATTCCAAAATTTTCCTACAATAATTTGGAATATTATTTTTTGTTGATTTCACCTAGGAGGAGAATAAATGGGTAAGGAGACCCATGCATAATGAAAATATCAATAAAATCCCTCATAGTATGAAAGGGGGTCATCATTGGAGCTGGTTTTCACACCCTCATGTGTGAAAAGGGTTATTTGCAAGTGGACAAAGTCAAATTTGACCAAGTCAATAGTGCTGGGCCAAGAGGTGGAGCACACTTAGAGAAGCAACGCAGTATGAATGGGAAGAGGGTTATTTGGTGGAGAAAACCCTAATAAGAGTGGGACCCATGGAGAAGGGCTTTCACTTGTTTAAAAGGAGGGCAAGGCAACCATTGTTTCTCATGCTTGTATTATTCATCTCATTGTCTATTCAGAAAATTGTGCATTCTTTGTTGTTTAGCAAGAGTTGCTGGGAGGAATTCCTGTTTAGGATTCCTTCTCCTTCTTGAGAGGCCTCTTGAGGGATTGAACTAATTTTCCTCACATCTAGGCTTGAGGCCAAGCATCCTCCATCAAGATAACGTTATTTTTGTAGTATGCCTGTGTTGATGTTACGGTAGGGGTTCACTACCTCAGCCACGGCTTATTTTTTTGAAGGAAAGTGTCTCTTTGCTGGGAGATTAGATTGGAGGAATTCTAGAGCTTATTAAATACTTTTGCGTCAAGGCCAACTCATTCCCTAGCCCTATAGTGCAGTTTCACCCAGTGACTGCGTTATTTTACTGGAGCATTTGCAGTGGGGCTTTGCAGATATCTTTGGAGGGTGAGATCTTAGGTGAGAGGATCAAGCTTTCATTCTAGAGATCCATTGGAGAATATCTTGTCATTGGTTTCAGCATATTCAGTATTCTCCACTCATTTCCAGTTCATGAGTTGCTGTTGCTACCCAGCAACTCCGGCATTTTGCAGATTTTGCATTTTATAGTCAATCCTTCCAGGATTGATAGGAGGTAGTCCTTGGGAGCTGATATCATCTCTCCCAATGTTGTATTGGGCCCTATTTTGATATATCCATGTATTTGACATATGTAGCATGCAGTTTCTCTATAAAACTGTGTTGTCATAGCTTGAGCATCCATGTGTAGTAGTGGTTTTTTCATGTTTCTTGTACTTGTTTCTTGAGGCTAAGCATTGCCTATCTTGAGTAACCTTTTTCCTCAATATCTTGTATTCATTTGTTGCTGCTATTATTTAATGAGATGGCTATGGATTTCCCTCAAATTTATATGAGTTGAGTGTTGCTACTGCTCCATTATTGTGTTTGCATATTGCTGGGTCTCCAACATTAGAATATCTTGAGATATTCTCATTGTTGTAGCATTTTCTTGATTTAGAATATTACAGTTGCATGGGTGCACTCTAATTGTTGTGATAGTAAGAGTAAGGTGCACCTTGCATATCTTGTTGATATGGCCGAGGGCCTTGAGGCCTTCTCTAGTTGATGAAACAGAGTTTCTCTGGCATTGCTTCCCCACCTTGATATAAAGCTTTAAGTCCAAGTAAGGAGGGACACTTTTCTGTGGCATGATTCTCCTCACAGACTAAGCAAACCTCTATGAAATTCAATGGACATTCATTTCTTGGGTGCTTCCTGGTACATCTAAGACAAAATATGGTCAGGGCTCTCTCTGCTTCCTCTTGCTTCCTTTTTACCTGCATTATGTCCATTTGAAAAGAAAAGGTGTGCAACATATAACTCTTGAAGTCCTCTAGCATGTTTCCAATCTCATGTTTTATGAAGGTGGAAGAGGGAGGGGTATTATATGTACTTTGGCTAGCTCTACCCTTCTTCCTAAACACCCTAGAATGGTTCCATAAGACAGTTTTGATTTCTTCATAGGGTTTTTGGTAGATATCTCCACCTGATAGCATATTCAAGGTTTCTATTATCTCTTCTCAGATCCCTTGAAGAATTACAAGTTTAAGTGAGCTAGGATCAAGAGTACAGTTGGCTCTCTTATAGTTCAATGGAAACCCCTCTTCATAGTCCTCCTAGGATTCATCCGACCCTAGAGTCATCCTAAAAATCTCATCCTCAGTTTCCTTGGACCTACAGTAGTATTTGTATTTGCTGCCAAAGGTCTCTTCCATCTGTGCCCAAGTAGTGATGATATCCCCAGGTAGACCCATGAACCAGTGCACAGTTGAATCCTTAATGGTGGATGGGAATAGCTTCAACTTCTGATCATCAGAGGTGTAGTCATAATTCCTACAAACAATAGAAAATTCAAACATGAATGTTTCAGGGTCCTCAAATGTAAGTCCATGAATGTGTGGGAGAGCTGAGGGGCTAATGTTTTCATCTTAGTTTCCCCATCTACCTCTCTTATGGGAAAGGCTCTCTGAATCATAGCCATGGTTAAGATAGGTGGAGCAGGTCCCTCAGTTGAAACAAGGTCTTCTTCTTCTTCCCCAATAAGATCCTCAAAGTATTCAGAAGGCTATCCTATAGGGGGTTCAATCTCAATACCACTGAAGAAGAGTGAAGGTTAACTAGGAGGTGATGTGGAGGTTTTAGGTAAGATTTGTCTTTGAGTATTCCTACTCCTACGAAGCATGAAAGTCAGATATTTTTGTATTTTTTCACTATTTTTGAAATTACATTAAAAGAAAGGAAAGCAGAAAGGAATGCTAAAACAAAATCAAAATATCTACTAGACAACTCCCTAGAAACGGCACCAAAAAGAGGTGAGCCCTAGTATTGCACCAAGAGTGCTACAACTCCCAAGGGCTGTCCTACTTTACTTTATCAACCTGGGGTTCATACAAACTTCGAGGTGATAGTGCTATATACATAGCATATGCATTCTGTTCATATCATCCTCTTTTGCTTTACGAAAGGGTGCTATTTCTTAAACTATGATTAAAAATGAAAAGTAAATTGCCGTAAGGAAATGATAGAAAGGAAACTAACTTAATTTACAGAAATGAAATGACGGAAATGAAACTAATTTAATGTGCAGAGAAAGGAAATGACAGAAATAAACTAAATTAAATTTCTGAAAATAAATGGCAGAAAGGAAACTAATTCTAAACCACACTTAACTTGGCCAAACAGATAAATGCACTCTACTTATCCTATGGTCTATCTACCATGCTTCTATCCATGCAGCTAAGCTATCCATGACTTAATTCGAATTTAAAAAGTGTTGATTTGCAGTTTGGAGGAAAAAAAAAAATCTAAAGAGGCTAATGGAGGGCTTAACACATGAAACAAAGCTTAGAAGTGGAAAGTGGGGGTTTAAACCTAATTAAAAATTTATTATAACGCAAAAATGCTTCAAAGCGGAATAATTTGAAAAGTGCGATGGCGGAGATGCGATGGAGCAAAAAGTTGCGAAGTGCGAAGTGCGATGGGCTAAAAGATGCGATGGGAAAGAACTGCAAAATGCGAAATTCGAAAAGGAAAGAACTGTGAAATGAGAAATGCGAAATGGGCAAGGTTTGTGATCTATAATATGCAATATCGCAATATCGCAATGGGCAAAAAGAGCGGTAGGTATTAAAAGAAAAAGGAAAATGATGCGAAGTGCGATTTGCGATGGGTGACGTGGTGGTGGGACCGGTGGTGGAGCGTGATCGCAATATCGCAATCTGGAGATAGTAGCGATACGTCTTAAAAGAAAAGGGAAAAATTTGTGATGAGTGATTTGCGATGTGGTAAAAGTTGCGAAGTGCGAAGTGCGATATCGTAGTCACAATATTGCAAAGTTAGAGGGATAGCAGAAGTGTTGTTCGGGAAAAGTTGCGAAGTACAAAGTGTGATATCGCAATCGCAATATCACAAAGTTGGAGGGATAGCGGACAGTCTTAAAGAAAAAGGTAAAAGGTGTGAAGTGCAATATGCGATATCACAATATTGGAATTAGCAGATGGGAGCGGTAAGTGTTAAAGGAAGAAACTAAACACTACGATTTACGATTTTGATGTACGGTAGCAGGAAGTTCAAGGAGCAAGGGCAGAAGGTAGGATTTCAATGGTTTTCAAGCATTTTTCATTAGAAAGGGGTAAGTCAATCATGAATGATAAAAACGAAGGAATGAGGCGGGCTGAAAGGTTTAAGTGTTTTAAGAAAAAAAAAAGTGGGTGCAGCATTTGCAATTAAGAGGAAAAGGAGGGAAATGGAGGTGAAAAATAGTGTTCAGGCCGTGAAGACAGAGATGCAAACTGAAGCGGGAAGGTGCCATAGAGCTGCTCTGGGGTTTTAGCAATTATTGCTACAACAAATCTGCTGATCCATGCACGAAAAAAAGACAAATGCGTGAAAATACTGTGCAAAGGAAGACTTGAAAATGGTAATGCAACTCTACTTCTAATCTCAGAAATATTGAATAGAAATCAGTTTTTGGACCTATGGGAAGGTTCTCCCTCCTCAAGCTCTATCGATGGAGATGAGAAGGGGGTCTTGATCCAAAAATTTTTGGGTTTTCTCCTCTATTCTATTACCCTCATAAGAAAATAAAAAAACTACAATAACACACTAAAAACAAAATTAAACAGAAATGAAACTATCAGAAGCAAAACTAATTGAATGATAGAAAGCAAAGAATAAATACAACAGAGATGTTGAGGCACATGGATTGGGCCCTAACCCATGAGCCTAGATCTCTGAAACTTAAATCAGTAAAATGAAATCAGCTTGGTCATATCATAAAAGAATAACCTCATACATTTCTGAAATTTTGATCACTCAGTAAAATAATAAAAAGCTCAATAGCTTGCAATAAAGTTCCAACTAGAATCGACTCCCCTTCCTAGCTCTATCTCTGCCCTATTTATTCTACAGGGAAGCTACCAACAACTCCCTTGAAAATGGTGATTGAGTCCACTTGACTCCCAGTAAACATAGACTGATTTCCCTTCTCTTTGAGTTGCTTGGTTGCCTATGTAACTCGAATTGCTGGAGAGAATCTTTGGGGTGATTGAGTCCACTTGACTCCAAGTCTTTATGATAAAATCCTTTTAAAAATTCTTAATAATTCATAATTTTCTACACTCAACCTCATATTAGGCACTCGGAGTATGTTAGCCTTAATCACCACCTATACTAGCATCATAAAACCAAATAATAATAAAAATGCAAGAAAAAGAGATCTAAGAAGGCAAAAAGGTGACCATTAACCCCTCCAAATATGTCTAATGATGGAGCTCATCAATCATTACCCCTGAGGAAAATAAAAACCAACAACAAGATGAGAGAGAAACACCTACCATAACTAAACCCTTGACTGTGAGTGACACAGAAATAAAACAGGGAGGAGATACAGTTGATCAACAAGATCCTAAAAAAAATAAAATCAATTCTCCTATGTTCCCTAAAATATTAATAATACCTAAACCAATTATTTATCCAGACTTTGATATTTTAGGGGAACTAAAAAAAATTGTATTAAAATTCCTCTCCTCCAGGATATTCAAGACATTCCTATTTATGCTAAAACAATTAAAGAACTATGCGTGAGAAAGCTTGCAAGGAAACCAAAAATTTCACCAACCATCCATGTTGTAGGGAACTTATCTGATCTGCTTCTAGGTAGGTAAACACTAGTAAAATGTGAATATCTAGGGAATCCCATAGTTACCATTCAAATATATGGCCACTCTTTTCCAAACACACTAGTCGATTTATGTGCATCCATTAACATTCTAATGGTTGAAACCTGTGAGGCACTTGGTATCACAGCTCTGGAACCAACCACTACTTTTCTATAAATTTCTTATCGTTCTGTCATTAAACTCGAGGGAACTCTACAAGACATTATTGTTTCTGTTGACTCATGGGAGTACCCAGTGGATTTTCAAGTTATCAACCCAAGAAGTCAATTAGATGGACACCCTTTAATTCTGGGTCGGCCTTGGTTAGCAATAGCCAATGCTTATATAGGCTGTCATGACCATTAAAAAATTAAATGTTGTAAAAAACTTTGTTTTATATCCCCCTTCTAGTCCAAGTCTAGCCATCCTGAAAACTCATAAATATCCACCTACATACCTGGAAGAAAACATCTGTTCACCTCTTACAATAGCAGAAGCACTTGAGTTCAAGAATAATACTGAAGATGATGTAATTAATAATCTAATTAATAAATCAACTACTGTGAACACTGTGAAATGTCAAATGTTGAAAGTGATTCATGACAATGAAGCCCAGGAAGATCCTTCAAAAGATGTCGATGATCAACATATGCCAACAACTTTTGTTCATAACAGCAAGCATGTTGAGATTGAACCGAGCAAGATTTTGAATATTAATGATAATCTGGATAGTGATCAACAACAAAAAATTGTTCAGGTTCTATAAAAATATAAAGTGGCTTTTTCTTGGGACTATCCAAACATGAAGGGCATATTCCCTCAATTATGTACACACCACATCTACACCGAAAAATATGCTTGTCTTATCTGACAACCTCGACGAAGATTAAATCTACATCTCAATGATATCATAAAGGAAGAATTACAGAAGTTGTTGGATGTGAATTTTATTTATCCTATTTCAGATAGTAAGTGGGTCTCTCCATTGGTAGTTGTTCCCAAAAAGAATGGGAAGTGCCAGATCTGTGTGGACTATAGGGAATTGAACAAAGCCACGCAAAAAGACCACTTCCCTCTTCCATTTATTGATCAATTTCTTGATACAGTGGCAGGAAAATTATTCTTTTCCTTTATTGATGGCTTCAACGGCTACAACTAGATCCAAATTTCCCCTGAAGACCAAGACAAAAATACCTTTACCTGCCCCTGGGGTACGTTTGTCTATAGAGTGTTACCTTTTGGTTTATGCAATGCCCCAACTACATTTTAGAGGGCCATACTCAATATTTTCTCTGATTTGATAAATGGGGGACTTGAAATTTACATGGAAGACTTCACCCCATACGGGAATAATTTCGACCAAGTGCTACAAAACTTATAGAAAGTTCTAGAACGATGCATCACTACCAGACTATGTTTAAGCAATGAGAAATGTCACATGATGATGACAGAAGGCGTAAAACTAGGACACTACATCTCTATAGCTAGAATATAGGTAGACCCAACAAAAATAGAGGTAATTATACTACTACCTACACCTTGCACTCAAACTAAGGTACGTAGCTTCCTTGGATATGTAGGATACTATCGTAGATTTATAAAGAATTTTTCATGAATTGTTGCACCTTTGTATGCTTTAATAGGAAATGTTGAATTTAAATGGTCTCATAAATGTGACATTTCTTTTACATATTTGAAGAAATTAGTCTCGACTGCTCCAGTATTGCGTAGACCCAATTGGGAGCTGCCTTTTCATATCTCTATAGATGTGTCAGACACAACAATATGCGTTGTCCTCGGGCAAGAGGAGGACAAAAAGCCCTATGCCATTTATTATATCAACACACATCTCACTTCTGCTGAACTCAATTATACTGTAACAGAAAAGGAATATTTAATTGCCATTTATGCCATAAATAAATTTAGACATTATATAACAAGCTGCCAAATTTTTTTGCACACTGATCATTCCGCCATTAGATACTTAGCCAATAAACCAATTACTAATGGGTGGGTGAACCATTGGTTGTTACTTTTGTAGGAGTTTTATATTGTTGGTGTCCAAGTGTGAATGAATATTCAAACCCTTTCCCACATTAATTATCAATCCGGGTGCATTGGTTATTGCAAGTCTAATGAGCACAATATATGCAGATGACAATAGCACAATTCTATATTAATCGTGGATTTGATATTCAGCAAAGAAAAATCACTATAACAGCCAATCAAGAAATATCAGTAATAATTGTAAAGCTTGCAATGCATTCACAACAATAAACATATCACTAATTACATCTATTCTCACGACAATTACGAAATATGCAAAACAGAAAATAGAATTAACAATATACAGGAAATACGCAGCACCTGATCGAAGAGTGGGCCCAGCTCTCTGATCAGGGTTGCGATATGTTCACAACTTACAGAAGTAACAGGAAATTAACTTGCATTAACTTGATCAAATAATGTTCTGTTACACAGCTCCATTCCTTGTGTAGCCAACCCTCTATGTGTTATCTCCTATGCATTATATCCTCCCCTTCTCTTTGATTTGTGCCCTTTTAAATATTAAAACAACAAAGGGAAAAAAACTGATTACAAAATCTCAATAACCAAGATGAGATCTGAAATATCCTTCCATCATGATTAAGCTAGCACAAGTCGAATTTGGCAATTACAATTGGGGCAATTTGGAAAATGGCCACAACAGAAAATATGCAAATCTATCCTTTGAAGAACCTTGCGTTTCTCTCAATGAATACCAAATTCGGGAAAAATACTCACGTGAAAACTAATTTGGTCAATTCTGCACAAAACCCATGTTTCGGATTTTCAGTATTCATCTTCATTTCCCCGAAACGTTCAACGCAAAACTGTCTCTTGTTATTCCAACGAATTTCTGAGTTGAAATATTTAATTATCAGCTAAAGATCAAAGTTGCAATATGGAAGAGATATTGGAGGCTAAAATAGTGAGTGATGTTATAACGAATTCAATAATAAACCATCATTGGAAAAAACATGCATAATAATCATTAATTTATTAAAATAAAGGAGAACAAGTATTACTTATCCAAGGGAGCATAAATAATTATGAAATGGAATTATATAATAAATTATGATAAATAATGTAATCAAAGAACATTAGAAATATCTGAAATTGATGTTGATAAGTGATAATAATAATACAAATTAGTGGCCAAACAGATATTACCATTAAATACCATCGAGGAAAGGAAAACCCAGTTGCAGATTTTTTATCACGGGTTCCGAAGATGAACGATTCACTGGTCGAAGATGATTAGTTCCCAGATGAACATTTGTTTTTCATAATGGTTAAGGCACTATGGTATGCAGATGTAGCAAATTAGCTTGTGGTAGGAAAACTACCAAAGCATTTAACAGCTAAAGAGAGGAAGATGATTGTCTAATGCAGCACCCGATTTTCTTAGATTGGTGGATACCTTTTTCACACGGGATATGATACGCAAATACGCAGGTGCATCCGTGAAGATGAAATTTACGACATCGTGAAGGCTTTCCATGACAAGCCTTGTTACAGACACTTCGCAGATCACAGAACTGGACATAAAATACTACATATGGGTGGAGTCTGGTCAATCCAATGAAATGTCATTGCAACCATAATTGGCAATAGAACCTTTCAAATGGTGGGCGTTAGATTTTTTTGGCCCAATCAATCCGCCATCAAACCAAAAGGCCTACATACTGGTTGCTACAGACTATGTAACAAAGTGGGTAGAAACAATAGCCTTTCCAAGAGATACGAAAGAAATTGTAATTAATTTCCTTTTTGAGTTATTTGTGTGGTATGGTTTACCCATGGAAGTGATAACATATGGGGGGGCACATTTTGTAGGATGCAAGATTACAGCCACTCTACGGAACCACCATATCAAACATAGAGTCACTTCTCCATATCACCCGCAGGCGAATGGGCAGGTTAAGAGCACTAACAAGGTCATTGAAGCAATTTTGACCAAAACAATTTCAACACATCGGAGAGATTAGGCTACTAGACTACTAGAGGCTTTGTGGGCCTATCACACAACTTGGAAAAATACTACTATATATTCCTTGTACCAACTTGTATTTGGAAAAGAACATATTTTTCCTATCGAATTTGAAATAAAGACTCTCAGAACAACCCAGGAAGTGGGACTGGACTTGACAGAAGCCCAAATTAAACGACTTCAACAAATAAATGAATTAGATGAAGCATGGTTACTTGCCCTCCAGCGCATAGCAATTATTCAGTAACAACGGAATAAGTGGCATGACAGTCTCCTAAAAAAGAAGACGTTTTAGGAAGGAGACTGGGCGCTCCTCTATGATTGAAGATTCCAAGACTTCCCAGGAAAATTGCAGACAAGATGGCTTGGCCCGTATGAAATTCAAGAAGTGCACAGCAATGGCACTCTAACTCTGACTACCATCGATGGGTCTGGCTCTTCTTTCCAAGTGAATGGACATCGGGTACATCTTTATCACAAACCACTCACCAAAGAGTCTTTTTGCAAACAGGTACATAATGACTTTATGCAAATTTTAGCTGCAGGGAGTAATGACTCGAAAAATTTACTTTCGTAAAAATCGTTTCTTTTCAGCTATAAGTAATGCTTATATTTTCTTTACATAACTAGTTTATAATTTTTTGTTTATGTGTTTTTTCTTAAATAATAAAACATTGCTATATAAATGCATGGATTTTTTCTTTGATGCAGTTACTTACACATAAAGTAACTACCATTACTTTTTCGTTGCTTCACGTTATTTTTCTTAGCAGTTTCTGTTCAATTCTTTCGACAACTATTGTTTCCTTCCAAGTGAACAGTTGTCACTTCTTTTCTTTCATTGGCTTGAGTTTTCCATTGTTGCTGTTCTTTTTCAAAATTGATGAACAATTGTTGTTCAATAGATTGAATAGTTGTTGTTCAATAAAATGAACAATTGATGTTCCGTTAAAAAAACAGTTTATGTTTAATAAAAATGAATAGTTGATGTTCAAAAGAGTGAATAGTTGTTGTTTAATAAAACAAACAATTGTTTTTCATTCAAAAGAACAACTATTGTTCAGAAAAATGAATAGCTACAGTTTCTTTTTTTTTACGACTTTCACATACCATTGTTGTTCAATAGAGTGAACAGTTGTTGTCCAATAAAACGAACATATGTTGTTCAGTTAAACAAACAGTTGTTATTCCAATATCCACACAACTTTCATTCAATCCTATATCGAACAACCATCTTTTCTCTCACATACTCTGCTAAGAAAATCACCTTTTTGGTTAGGAATTTACATCGAAGTTAAAAAAAAAAAGTTATATTAACAACATTATGATTTTTATACCTTTGATGATTATCTTTATTTTGAAATTGACATGGCTTATCCATTTTAATGACTTGTTGGATATCTCTTCTTTGGATGTGTCATAAAATGATTCACTACCTTAATACCATGATGGTTTATCTTTTACACTTTTAATAGATAATTCCCTTTGGTATGATGATATAAGAATACAAGCATAACTTTTATTGGCATTCTTTTACTTCTCACACCATCCCTAACTCTTAAGGAGTTAGTGAGCCCCCTATTTCCATGATTTATAGTTAGCACTTCTCTGATTGTTTCCTACTATATTTCTACTGATCTGACTATTTTTCTGCCGCATTTATGAATCCAATTCGTCCTTTTCTCTTTTCTCGTGCTCTACGGATGTGGACGCCCTTTTCTAATTTGAGGGGGGAAGGTATACATTATGGAACAACATGCGAAATAATTACCGAACTTCGGCAAACCTCGCTGATGTGAAAAATATTATTATTGCTGCATTTATATAAAAATAATATTCAAAATATTTGTATGTAGTAATTTTTGTTGTTCCAAACTGACTAACTATGATAAAGTGCATGCAAAGGTGCGAATTAGGCTACAATAGCACAACAACTAGGGAGGGGGGGGGGGGACTCTATCCAAAATGAACCTACAATATTACGACTAACATAGCAATCTCATGAGATTCTTGAGTGTGCAAGTTGGCTTCAATATCGCATCAAATTACAGGGATTCCATAACAAAATAGAGCTTGAATTTCTGCAATATTTGCAGAATGTGCGCACAACTATAAAAGGAAGAACTATAACAGTATATGAAGCAGTCATAGCTGAAGTCTCGGGACTTCCAGTGGAAAGAACAAAATGGACCGATAAACATGTTGTATTGCATGAAGCAGTTGCAATATTTAAGGATCCAGAGGAGGAACTAATACGCAAAGGCAAAGGAGTTCACCCAACATCATTACAGGAACCCTTGCGAGAAATAGCAACCATCATTCATAGATACATCACTTGCGATGGTCGTCAATATGTGGTAAAGCCTCGACAACTTAAATTGTTAGCAATTCTTAGACAAAAAGTCATAGTTAACCTGTCGTTCTTTCTAAATTCATTATTGCTTGATGTTGCTAGTCGAGTTAAAAAATCGAAAAATCCACATTCTACCATCAATCATCATGGATTAATTACGCTTATTATTATTCATGAACTTTCCTAGTAGCAATTGACCTGGGATAACCTTGTAAATCCTACTTTACCCCTATTATAGGAAAAACCATATGAACAAGAAAGGGTAGATGATAGTAATATTGATGACTTAGAACAAAAAACTGAAGAGGAAAAAATTCCAAAGAGAGAAAGAAAAAGGAGGACTTCTTCCTTCACCTCTAGCTAAGCAAAATAGAGATGTTCTATTAGGCTAAGCTCACGAAAACATACCACAAACCTAATGGATGAAACATGGCCATCTCATGCAACCCCCGCAAACCCGCATAACATCATTTTATTAGATGAAGAGGAGGAGGTGGCCCAAGTGTTAGAAAATTTGGGAACACTCTTTGAGGAAGGAGGCCAATTTGAGAATTTTCAAGGTCAAGATCATACTCTTAACCAATCTGCCTCTGCAGGTAGTTCTGGCCACATGGAAAATTCCCCCCCTATTGAATGAATGGAAAAGTTCTAGAACCAAGGGGAACCAATTCCATTTTTAGATGAATATCCTGAGGGAGAAACTCATGTAGAAATAAATTTTGAATCAGAAAACCAATCAGGAGACATTGTCCCATTGGAACAAGACCCTAACATTGGCACCACCTCCCTTTTCCCTGAAATGGACATAATTTTTCCCTCTCCAATCAAAAACCCCATAAAGGAGGAGGAGAAGACAGACACAGATAATGCCAGGCTAAAAAGGTTGAGGAAAAAGAGAAAAAAATTGACGAAAATGATTAGAAGACTAAGAAAATGGTTGAAGGAAGAATATAATAACTGAAAGCAGAAAGTGGAATTAGAAACCATTTGTACCCAGACAGATAAATATTCCACTAAGGATATTGGAACTCAGACTGAAAATATTTGTACTTGTTCAATGGAGACTCAAACAAACTTTTCTGTGATTGTTATGAGCATTGTTGTTCAAACATATTTTGTAGATTTTTGTATTCCTCAAGAGACAACCGGTAATGTGGAACCGCTATTCATACTGATTCAGTGACAACATGTGACAATGTAGCTCAGACAGAGGAAACACCTCATTATGTCCCCCTGGTAAGGGAAGCTTTTATCTTGAAATTGCAAAATGAATTAACAAGGACCCAGCAGGGGTTGGCTCAACACTAGAATTAATTTGTACCTTTACAGACACACCAGGAGTTATTAAAGAAGCTGGATACACTTACTGCAATCAAATATGAGACTTATTCTAGTCTCAGAAATGAGTAGGAGAAATTAAAGAAAATGCAAAACCAGCTTCAAAAGGCCATGGAGCAAACTGAAACCATTTGTTAGATGTATTCTGATTTTTTGTCTTGTCAATCACCAGCAACTAATTATGCCTTATTTTTACTAGAGAGGTACTTCTTACTGAATATTACAACTGTCGGGGCTGGTAAACCAACTGAATTCAGGACTACCTCATATTTTGTTCAATGCTATTAGCAACAGGATGAGAAGGTAAAATTCCTTCTCTGTGAATTATAACTGCATAATTTTTTCTTGGAAGATGAAAGGGATGCTAATCCTAGTCCCTTTATTGGAGATGTTAAATTCCAAGCCTTCCTCTCTCTTTTTGAAACCCATCTTTAATGGGCCAAGGCCTATAATGCTTTTCAAAAAAGGGAGCATGGTCTAGATTTATGGGTCAGAGGAGAACCCACTAAACCTTTACAACTTTTCATCCAGCATAAAGGGTTTATGGAACAACAAGGAGTTGTGGCCACATTTGGACCTCTCCATAAATATGTTATACATGTTAGAAGAGAATATTTCCAGTACATTAAAGATGATTCTCTGTTGGTAGCAACACAAAGGTGGAAAACTTCCACTAACAATTTCAAAAACCAGGAGTCGTTCGGTTACAAAAACTTTAAGGCTATTGCTGCTCATTTGAATGTGTACAACAATATCATCCTATGCAAGGGCCTTACCTGGATATGATTTCGTTATAGGTGTCCTATTATTTAGTATCCCCCTGAAGGTTATTATTTTGATTATGATTTACCTGAGTTGTGTTTTTGCAAAGCTTAAACAGAAGAATGGTTTTAGGCTATATCAGGAAGAATTTTATCCTACCTACTCTTTGACACAATTACACCTCAACTATCTTATTGCATGAGTACATGCAAAAATGTAAGCAGGGGAGTATGTTGAGTCATGGAAAAGGTATTTTTTATCCTCGTATTAGCTTAATTAATCATTTAATTTTATGTATTTATCTTCAGTTTTGGGAATAATCTAGAAGAAAATATTGTGAAAGTCGATGAATAAAATCAATTGTCAATAAATTATATGATTTTAGCATAAAAACTAACTTTTGCTTTCCTTTATGTGAAGAAATCAAAATTGGAAAATTGTTGTTCAAATGATGGAACAATAGCAGCCAAAGAAAGAAAAATATAATTTCTTGATCGCACGGGCTAGTGGAAGAAAAGGAGAATCAATCTAATTATATAGTGAAAACCCGATTATTAGTTGTGAAATCCTTAGGATCTCCTGATTCTGAGGATTCGCTCTCATCTATTAGTTCGCCATTTGGTTATATAAGGCTGATAGGTGAAATAGAAGAGGGGTTAATTTCTGAGTTGTAACTTTCATTTGGACATCATTATTTGTATTAAAGACAGAGTATTTTCACTATGGTGATGTTGTATCTTTGCTATTGTGATTAATGAGAAAAAGCGTGCTTTTTTCATAATTGTGTTCTGAGTATTCTCAGCAGTAGCTTTTGGAGGCTTTGGGCCTGGTCACTAGGAGACTTGCTTCTTCTTTTGTGCCATAATCATTTTGTCCTCTCTACGATTGTTAATTACTATATCTTGTTATTCCGATTGTTGTGTGATGTTAGAATTCATTTGTGTAGTTTACCTTTATCGTTAAGATAAATTTTAGATGTTGTTATTCCTACAATTGCATATCATTCTTTAATGAATTGCTCATATTAGCATTAAATTTGATTGTTGTTCCTTTCAAGTGATGTTATTATAGATACCCAACGATTGATTACTATTATTCTTCATTAAAGGTTTGAATAGTCGATTGCTATTCATTTACTATAATTTCTCTTTCCAGTAGATAATTGTTAGGCATTAATTCCTTTAGTGTGATTCTTTCAGTTCATGAGTTTGGATTCAATTTCTTTACAAATCAATTGAGAATAGATCAATATTTATGGTTTATAAATGCTTTAAGGTTTGATTTTGAATTATTCTAGATTGAACGTCGAGAATTATAAATTAATTATTGCAACAATTAGAATCATTTATTCCTAAATAGATTTTGATTTCACTCTACATAAATAGTGCCAACACTCTTGAAATAAACAAACGAATCCTTGGTTGATAATTAATGTAGGTATTAATATTTATTTTCATAGTCATCTTAGTGCACCAAAAATATTCATTTCCTCTCATATATTGGCTATGGGAAGTTGGAGTCCTAAAATACCAAATATAGAACTCTACTGCTCTTGACCAAGATGAAATTGTAAATTGTAAATAGATGAAAAAAATCAACATTGAATAGCTTGCAAAACACATCCCTAAGGTGTATAGGAAAAACGAATTTTTTTTCATTAACTATTGGACACCTTTCCATTGGTTGACATATCCCAAATATCAAATATCAAGATATTGATACATTTCAATAATATACATCATGAAATCCTATGGGTGTTGATATGTTGAGGATTGTAAGTCCTTAGTCCTATAACCAACCACCGTTGCGACCATGTGTTGAGATTGAGTGCTTATATGGGTGGTGTTGTACCAGAGTATTAAAGAAAATGAAACAATGTATTCTTTTCCAAATTATCAATGTGGCGATATGTTGAGGGATCTTAGCCCTTAGGTGATACAACTTAGCACAAATGTGACCTAACGCCATTACCATGGGTTATTCCATACCAGAATATTGGAAATATTGAGAGTTGAGTTCTTTCAAAATCATTAATATGGTGATTTTATGAGGCCCTTAAACCCTTATGCACAACACCTTTGCACCTTGTTACCAAGGGCTATGACCAAGAGCTTCCCATACTAGATATTAGAATAAAAACTTTGACATGTGCCTTTTGTGAAATGCCAATATGCCAAGATTCTGAGGGCTCATAATGCTCAAGAACTACATGTTAGCACTTTATGACCAGGGCCTATGACTAGGGTTGAAGTCTATCATGATATAAAGTAATTATGTGAGCGCCTGTATTGAAAAATAGTGATATGCCAAGCATCTGATAGATGGCCTTTCACTTGAAAATCGATTTTCCATTCATTAACTAATAGTGGTGGAATAAAATCAAAGGATTTGTGAGGTATACCACATCATATGAGATTTGGTAATTTTTTTAGTTTGGGCCTAATTCTTCCATCTTGGCTAAATTTTAGGTTTCTTAACTTTGATGGTTTATCCATGAATTTGAGGCTTTCCCAATTTTTTTCATTTCACGTCTTATCATCCAAAGGTTTCCCCTTATCACCTTTCCATGCCCAATTGGATCCCACCTTAGAATATACCAAAGTCTCTCCCCTATTTCTTTGACGTTAGTGACAACATTTTCCAACATGGATATCACTCCATGTAACCTAATGTGACCCCATTCTTGGATCCTATTTTAGAGGGGAATTCTTGAAAAGCACGTGGAAATAAATGAACTTTCACTCCCTGTATAAAATTCCAGTTTTAAGCTACATGACCTTGGAGGGTTTCTTATCCAACCCCTCCCAACATTTACCTACTTTTACAAGCTCCTAGGGTAAATGTGTAGATGAGTGCTACTATGACATGACCTAAGATCCAACTTCCAATTATGGAAGTGGTGCCTGCAATCCGACCATGAACTAACATCCCTCAGGAACTACAAACCACTTAGGAGGCTACAAACCACCCCAGGGGGTCAATCCCTAAGATAGAACCCTTTTTCATTGACCTAACTCCATAACCGCACCCTTCACACACCCTACTTACGGTTATGAGGTTATAACTTCACTCATAAGCCTCCTTCTATGTGTTTATGACCTAAATTCCCCAGTTCTGTGCCAGCGGTTCTATGATATGAGCCGCTTTTCCAGGATAGCATCCAAACCACTACCCAGAATTGTCTGTAACTTTTCAAAATCATAATTAAGATGGTAATAATTCCAAACATCCAAAATTGAAGCCAAAACTTAACCTAGACTTCCTATTTCACCTTATACATTTCTTCAAACATATGGTAAGAATACAAGTTACAATTCATGAACGCATATTTGATCTTAAAACTCTGAAATTCACCTGAGATTCACCCAAAAGGTACAATGCCCTCTCAAATAACTGCAACAACACTTTTTATCCCATGCATTCATCAACCATTCAAATACTTATCAAATCATGAAGAACCATATCTAGAGTACATCATAGAACCATGCTTATAACTATAATATAACTGAAATATTAACCATGACAATTCAACCATCAAATAAACATAATAACAAGTAAAAGTGCTCATTGATAACAATATGCACAAGCCAACCAAGTTAGGGACTTCCATGTACCACTCGACCATAGATTGGGATGAAACAAATATTTCTTTCAACCAATCATCCCCATACCATATTCCAAGCATGAATGTGGGATCTTATGGAATAAACCAAGACATAATCAACCAGGGAATATAAAGGTTAAACCACCTCCACCCTCAAGTTACCGTGATATCACCTAAAATAGTCCCGAGATCACAAAACCAAACTGAGCTTAGGTGCCTCAGAATTTCTTCACCATACCTTGAGGAATTTTCCTGTCTCCACCCACCTGTCGAGGATTTCCCAGAGAAATAATTCTCCACCCCCAAACCTTGGGAATTTTCCTAAGACCACCTCACCTGGTTCCAAAACCTTTTTACGATCCAAGTATCGACAAGGAATGAATCCCATCACAACATGGCTATCTAGGAAATGGCAAGGTAAGGTTGAAACCCCTGTTAAACTATGAAAAAACATTCCAATGATAACAAATGAACCAAATAAACAAATGTATGTACCATGTATTCACACCTCAACTAGGAAATCACACATATAGCGTGTTACTTGTGAAATTATCCTATTGAACTTGTTGATCTAACCTTATCCTTGCTTTCCTTCGCTTTCCTTTACTTGTCTTTTTCCTTCCTTAGCATTCCTTCACTTTCCTCTCTTGCTTCATCTCTCCTATTGGATCTCTCTCTCTCTCTCTTGCTCACTTGATCCAAGCTAAAACTGAAAAATACGTGAATTGTTTCTCTAATCTCTTTTTTATCATTGATGTCCCATTTTTCTTCATCTTCCTTCATTTTTCCTCTAATTTTCCGTGCATGCAAATATGTTTCTCTTCACCTTAATTTTATCCTATTCTAATTTATTTTCGTAATTAAATGCCAACTATTTCCTCTCTTCCTTTGTCAATCCCCTTTCCAATTTCCATAGTCACAAATAAACCAAAAGTGATTCCCATAATAATTTGTTTCCCAACAGTCAGCTTGGAATACATGTCCCATGACCTTGGTCTTATTTTTCCTTTATTATCTTTTATTACATAAAAATTTAAACAAGAGTTGCTATAAACCCCTCCCCCATAGGGGAAGACCGTCCTTGGTGTTCTATGACAATTATGACCAGAAAATTGTTGAAAACAAAACATACTTCCCATGGATCTTTATAACATAGATCAATGCAATATTTACAATGACATCTTGCTGAAAAACAAAACAAGAATACCTCTTATTGGATCTTTATAACATAGATCTTTGTGGTATTAACCCTTGGAGTCAAAAAGCCGAGGGGGGTGAATCAGTTTAACACATACATGGACTTTTAATACTTTTCTTTTTAAATCTTATTTACACCTTCATTTCATGGTCAACTTAATATCTGAGCAATCTTAATCTGTGAGCAACAAGTATTACTATCAAACAGATTTGTTAATGTAATAGCAGATTGAATATGAGAGCAGCAAGTATTAAGCAGATGAGATAAACCACATCAACACATAAACATCATGCACGGAGACACCAGATATAAGTGGAAACCCATAAAGGGAGAAAACCACATCTTATTATTGTTGTGATGCAAAGGCAAGCTCCAACTCCCTCTCACCACTGATTTTCTGTAGGCACCAACCTACATGAGGCTCCAACCTCAATTCTGCAAGCTACAACTTGCAAGGAAGCTCCAACTCCCATCAATTTTCTGCAGGCACCAACCTACAGGAGGCTCCAACCTCAGTCAGCTACAACTGACATTTTATCAAGATACAACTTGATGTGGAAGCACCAACTCCCATCTATTTTCTGCAGGCACCAACCTACATGAGGCTCCTACCTCAGTCAGCTACAACTGACATCTATCAAGCTACAACTTGATAGGGAAGCTCCAACTTTCTTACTCTTTCAAAAGAAAAACACTTGCTGATTTACCTTGGATATCAGCTCTGTTTTGTACCTTCTTCTCTGTTGTTCATCAACTCTTATATCAGACCTGCATCATCTCTGCTCAGCCCCTTCTTCTTCTTTGCTCAGCTCCTCCTTATTCACATTCTTCTTGCAGCGTACTTATTTTCTTCAACTATCTTCAATTCTGTTGCACACTCTCTCCTCTTCTCATTCTATTTTCATCAACTATCTCCCCTTGGATATTACCCTGTTTTATACAAAAATAGCTTCATGGCTGTTTGTATTCCACTGGGAATTCGAAATGGACAGCCATGTCTCTTTGCCTTTTGCCTTCTCATCTCTTTTCAGCTCACTCAGAAAAATGTAACTGTAGGTGCTTATTTTAATATTACAGTGGGATATTTGCTCTCTTCGGGAGACTTGCCAATGCATCACAACAATATAAATTTAAATAAAACATTTACATTCAAATTTAAATGAGAACTCCAGCTCACTCGTTTTGTCTCTTGGCTTGCTGCGCATTTGTCTTTTCTCTGAATCTGTCTTTGTATTTTCTGTGACTGTGTTTTTTCTCTTTTCAGCTCTGTTTGCTCTTCTGTTCTCTGCTATGGTGTAACTGCTGCATACGTGTAATTGTGCTTTTATATCTGCTGACTGTAATCTGGAGGAACTCCAATCCCTTTTATGCCATTAGTGTCTTGTTGATGTGGAAGCTCCGCAAGAGGAACGAACATATATTACAGTCGTTGTATATTAATAATCGCCCTCCCGTTAAGCTGAGGCCCGTGGGTCTACAGACCACGCGGCATGTTTTAATACAACCGCAACAATGTAATATATATACATATAATAGCGCCCTTTCATATATACAAATAAGTAATTTCAACTCTCGGCATACATACACACTTCCTTTTTAAATCAATTCTCAGCGTAATATAGTGAAGACATATTAAACATATAAGAACTCCTTTCTTTTCACTTTAATGTATATGAACCCTTTCTCATGTAACTTCCGGCGATATATTAATAGACCCATTTAACATAGGAAACAACCTTTCGAGCCACCTTGTCACGCTTTCCGATGCACTGACTCTCCTCCGATTGCGATTGATCGCTCCTGCTGCGATTGCGATTGATTGCAATCACAAACTTTGTTTGCATGTCTGATGTTTAACTCCTATGCGATTGAATCATTGTGATCTCCGATTGCGATAACTGTTCCTGCGATTGTTCCGATTGCGATTGTTTAACTCCGTCAGCGATTCTCCGATTGATCACAATCGCAACTTTGAGTTGCAAGTCCCGCTGCTTTGTTTACCTCCGATGCGATTGGGAAGGGGTCCCACCATATAAAACTTCGTTTTGTGTGCTCCATAATATATACCTTGGACCTTTGGTTATATGCTCCGGGCTTCATTGCACTCGCAAATTCTCTGTTTATTTAAGTTCCAAGATTTATCAATTGCGGTTTATAGACCCATCGGGTCCGGATTCTCATCGCAATCGCAATTTCCTGTGGGTTACATATTACGCTGCTCTTGTGATCTCCGATTGCGATTGGGTGAGGGTCCCACTTTATATTACTTCCTTTCCATTGATCATAACACGCTCCACTTAAATATATATCAATGTATATGCCTTGGACCATTGCAGAATATGAAATGTGTGACATTTATATGTATTGTGATGGATATTATATATATATATATATATAATATATATATATGTGTGTGTGTGTGTGTGTGTGTGTGTGTGTGTGTGTGTGTGTGTGTGTGTGTGTGTGTGTGTCCTCCGGCTTGGGTTAGGCGATTCCCAGAATTTATGTGCCTCTGCTGTGCTAACGTCTCTACCGCTCGACCACTTCACTGCTTCTGTATTCACTGCCTCTGTCTCCACTGCTCGACCGTTTCACTTTGCCTCTATATTCAACTGTTACACTCTAGCAGTGTTCTTCTGCCTGTTTCCTTTGCTTGTTTCAGCTTCAACGTTGCTCGACCTCTGCCTCTACTGCATGTCTGTTTCATCTCTTCCTCTGTATTTGCTGCCTCTGCCTCTGTGCTCCGACAAGCGCTACCTTATACGGACTGTTACACTCTAGCGGTGTTCTTACGCTGTTTCTTTGCTTGTTTTATTCAACGTTGTAAGCCTCTCCTGCCTCTACTGCGTGTCCGTTTCATCTCTTCCTCGTATTTGCTGCCCTGCTGCCTATCTTTGCTCGACAACTGCTCTGCCTCTGCCTGTCTCCTTTATATTCGCTTCCACTGCCTCTGCCTGTCTCCTTTGCTATCTCCTTTGCCTGTCTCTGCTATCTCTCTGTTTCTATCTCTTCTTCTTGTCTAATGCTGCTCCTTGCTTCTTCAAATGGTCTTGTCTCTGCTTCTCTTTGCTGCCCTGCTTCTTCTTTTTGCTGCTTCTGCTACTCGACCTCTACCTCTGCCCTTGTTGTACCTCTGTTCTTTGCCTATCTCTGCATCTGCTGCCTTCTTTGCACTAAATTTCTTAAGTTCAACTCTTTTGTACATTACGTTGCCTCTGCTTCTATTCACTGTCTCTGCTTTGTCTGCTGCCTCAGTTCCTTATCTGTCTTGCTTATTTTTCTTCCTTGCTACCTCTTCTTATGCTTTCTCTGCTCCTTGGCTGATGTTTCAAGTGCTCCTCCTTTGTCATCTCCTTTGCCTTATTGTTGGTTCAGGTGCTGCTCCTTTGTGCTCCTTTGCCATCAGCCAATATTTCCAACATTAT
>JAXQQM020081384.1:0-17614 GCA_034641835.2 Pinus albicaulis
GTGTTACACCATTTTTTGGTCATCTAACCTATTATCATTAGATGGACCCAAGTACACCATGTAAGACCAGTTTTACCCTAAGTAAAACTGCTTTCACTATGTTAAAACAGGAAACCCCAAAAGGAAATATTAAACAAACCCATATTTGCTTGATTTTCCTCATGGAATAATTAATTAAACCATAATTTAATTATTATTCCCGGTCATGTTTAACCCAAAATCAAAGAAATTAATTAGATAAACCTTTATTTATCTTATTATTTCTAGGAATAATCATTTAAACCTTATTTAGATGATATTCTTTGTTAAATATGACCAAATCACCCACAAATAATTAAATAAATCACTATTTATTTAATTATCTTTCAACCACCTCCTTAAATAATTAAATAAATCATTATTTATTTGATTATCTTCTAACCACTTCCTTAAAAAGATAAATAAATCATTTATTTATTTATTTTTGACAAATTAAGGGATTTGACCCAAGTCAAATACCTTTCCCTCCAACAAATATAATAAAATATTCCATAAAAAGTGGATCTAGATCTGGTTAACCCATGCACCAAGATCTAGAATGACCCAATATTTTGTTATAAATAGGAGGGTTTTTCCTACCATTCTTCACCTTTTGTTGCCTATTAGATCACTCTGGATTTATACACTTGGTCACATTTTTCCATCATTTGCTGTGTGAGCTCCCATTGAGCTCTATTCTTTGCATTGGGTTTTCTACACCAACAAGAGAGAGAAATCTTAGATCTGAAGTGCTGAGGACTTCCAAGAACCCATCCCATTGAGGAGAATTGGATACACCTTCTTGTTTTCCTCACAGGTGCCCAATTAATACAAAAATTCTTTCAAAAATTGTTCTTGTCTTGTCTATTGGTATATGGAGCAAACCCTTGTTTTTACTACTTAATGTCTTTCCATGTATAGATCATTTCAAATCTTTTCTTTTCTAATAACATGAAGATCTGAAGATATTGAGCCAACTTTGTTAGGGCTATGGTTGTAGTAGCTAAAGTGGTCCTTTTAAGTACGCTTGACAAAGGACTATGCTAACAAATGACTCGCTCCTTGAGATCAGTTATTGGGCCTTTACTGTGTGGCAGCACCATCGAGTCGCCCTTGTTTGGAGCATCCAAGTGGAGTCATCATCGCATTCATGGAGTCTATCCCGAGTCCCTTTGTACCCCGCTATAGTCCTCCATCCCTCATTGCTTGGTTTCTCTCTTGTGTCGCACATTATGGCCTTCAGTCCCACTATCCCTTATCCCTGATGATATTGTGTTAGTCGCTGCCATGTCATTCATGCCCTTTATGCTCTAGCAAGGGAAGTGATCACCTTCTTTCTCTCCGGTCCTTTCCACTTCACTATCTCCATCATTAAATGCAAGTCATCCCGTGTTCCAGCTCCAAAAATCATTTGTAGTTGTGGGTCTCTCATTGCCTCAACTATGGCAGACCTCCTTCTATCGACATCAGCTCATTTATTCGAGAATCTAGGTCTAGAGGGCGGTGTACCTTGGTTCCATCTTCCACTCTTGTTCGGTGCCTAGGATTAGGCAAAGGGATATCTCATTTCCCTTTGGCTTGATTGTTTCTCCATCTCCTTCAGCATGATCGAGATTCGTATACTTGATGGTCCAGTGATCCAGCAGATTCTCTTGATGATTCCCGGGCGTGTGTGAGATGTTTCAGCCCTCATGAGGGGGTGGCCCTGCAGGTAGCCCCCCACATGCCCGGATGACCTCTTCATTGCAGCCTTTGATGCCGCTCCAGATTTTGATGATGTTGGCCTTAGCCACTTGCAGCACCTCTATGATTTGCATGTATCAGTCAGATTTTGTGAGCCCTTCCCCATTTAGAGGGGGCATTTGGGTTGTATTTATCTCATGTACTCAGATATTATTGTACTAGTCCTGGCTGTTATCCCAGGCACAGCATGTATGTGAGACTCTTCATTGTATTTTTATCTGGCCCTTGATTATGCCAGCTGTACTCTATGGTTCGGTCCCTTATTTACTGGACACACTATTCTTTTGTACTTTGTCACGGCGGGCATAGGTATGCCTCCCCCGCCGCCTTCAGCACAGGTACCCTCTCATAAAAAGAGACTTGTTGCACCTGCGAGTCTCATCTCCTCAGGGTCTAGTCCTTCAGCACACTATCTACCTCACATTTCTCTCTCTGACACCCCTTTTGTTGTCTCGTGATTGTGTTCTTACAACGTACTTCGGTCATACGATTTGCTCCTGACACTCGCACGCTGGGGGGCAATCTGTTACACCATTTTTTGGTCATCTAACCTATTATCATTAGATGGACCCAAGTACACCATGTAAGACCAATTTTACCCTAAGTAAAACCGCTTTCACTATGTTAAAACAGGAAACCCCAAAAGGAAATATTAAACAAACCTATATTTGTTTGATTTTCCTCATGGAATAATTAATTAAACCATAATTTAATTATTATTCCCAGTCATGTTTAACCCAAAAACAAAGAAATTAATTAGATAAACCTTTTATTTATCTTATTATTTTCTAGGAATAATTATTTAAATCTTATTTAGATAATATTCCTTGTTAAATATGACCAAATCACCCACAAATAATTAAATAAATCATTATTTATTTAATTATCTTTCAACCACTTCCTTAAATAATTAAATAAATCATTACTTATTTGATTATCTTCTAACCGCTTCCTTAAAAAGATAAATAAATCATTTATTTATTTATTTTTGACAAATTAAGGGATTTGACCCAAGTCAAATACCTTTTCCATCCAACAAATATAATAAAATATTCCATAAAAAGTGGATCTAGATCTGGTTAACCCATGCACCAAGATCTAGAATGACCCAATATTTTGTTATAAATAGGAGGGTTTTTTCTACCATTCTTCACCTTTTGTTGCCTATTAGATCACTCTGGATCTATACACTTGGTCACATATCTCCATCATTTGCTCCCATTGAGCTCTACTCTTTGCATTGGGTTTTCTGCATCAACTAGAGAGAGAAATCTTAGATCTGAAGTGCTGAGGACTTCCAAGAACCCATCCCACTGAGGGGAATTGAATACTCCTTCTAGTTTTCCTCACAGGTGCCCCATTAATACAAAAATTCTTTCAAAAATTGTTCTTGTCTTGTCTATTGGTATATGGATGTTATAGCATCATTTCTCACCTTCACATGATTCATGATTGCTTTGATGGTTTTGGGCACCCATTCCTACAGACTTGGACAAATTCACTAAAAAACAGTGTAAAAATCCCCATACGCGACTATGCCCGTACTTTTCCGCGTGTATACGCGAGTCCAGCTAGACTTTTCCGCGTATGCCATTAAAAATGATTAAAAAATATATAATTAGTCCCTATTTTCGGGCTGGGTTGATGGTTACTCAGGTAGTTCAACCACCCCAGCACGTGGCCAACTGTTTCCAACTGTTGAAACTACTTGGAGGGAGTATAAAAACCCCTCATGTGTATGGCCTAAGGGAGAGAGAGAGAATTATTGATATTATACTCTGTTGGTATTCCCTATCCAAGTCTGATTCCCCGTGCCTCCTGCACTTTCCCAGTTCATTTCAGGAAACCCTTGTTTCCTTGAGATATACATCCCTTTATATGTTATCTCGTATGCACCAGTTTGGAAGGAGTCTTAGCGAGGCAAGGGCTGGACGGATCCGGACGACGGTCTGCGAAGGCCTTGGAAGGATCAGGTGATCTCTCCACCCATTACTTTTGTACATGCTATTTATAATACAGAAGTACCATGCTGTTCCCGAAATAAATGTGTTAGTGTATGCTTATATGTATGAGAATATTTGTTATACAAGCATTCATTATGATTTATTTAATGTTTTATATGAATCTCACTAACATTTAGAGTAGATATATGCTGTACAACCAGTTCTTCGTGCTTGTTTCTTCTTGTCTTTTAGGTTAAGAAGGAAGGACGGTTGCTGGGGGTTTGGACCCCGCGGGATCTGCTTCAACCGTAGGACCTACGGGTAACTTCCTCGATCTACTCTATTTAGTTTTTATGAACATGCATGGTTGTGTGAGTCCTTCTTAAGTAGCATGCCCCTGCTCTGTGGAGGTTGTAACCCAACGAACCTCTAGGGTGATATTCCCCGAAACAGAACTGGCGACTCCGCTGGGGATCACATTCTTGTGATTCTCCTATTGGGTTGTTTCAGCTGTTTGGTAGGATTCCAGCAGTTTTAACTTTCATTTGCAGTCCAGTTTACTTTCTTACAGTCAGTCTGAAGTCCTGGTTTCTTTTCCAGGCTTGTCCTTTTTGTTTTTTCATTATTTTCCTTTGCATACGCGCTTTTTTCTGCACACAGTCGCATATACAGGTAGGTTTGTCTAAAGGGACCCACGTATATGTGAGTTTCCCTTAGCACAGACGCGTATGCACGCTGGTTGCATAACTGTGAAGTAGCGTATACCTAGGCAGATTTTGAATTTTTGGGTTTCTTGACTTTTTGGTCCTTTTTGGCTGTGGAGACCTGTTCCTACAGTGTCTCTGTACTCTCTGGATTGTGAAGGAAGTGGTTTCATGTCTTTTCTCTCTTTCGTTTGATTGAAAACTAGTATTTTTGGCAAAGTGTTGTTTCTGGTGCTGGCACTTCTGGATTGAGTTCCAAGATCGCTTTCTGAGCATTCTTGGCTGTTCTGCTTTATCAGAACAGAGAGCTCCTGCTCACTGACTCACTCCTATCTTTGTGTTGTGCTTCGCATTGCGATTTTTGCTTCGTTTTTGATTGGTTTTCTTGAGTTCCATAGGCTAGGTTTTGTTGCAACTTTTGAAGAGCTTTTCTTGCTTCTTTGGAGTTTTTGTTTGCAACGAGTTTGCACTATTTGTCTAGGCTGAGTGGCTGAGTTTTCTGGTCTTCTTTTGCTCTTATTGATCTTGCTACGAGTTAGCCTTATAAGGCTTGGGAGCATTCTTGAAGTTTGTGCTTGAAATTCGGTCTTGTTTGGTTTGGATTTTCATAGTTGTGCTTGGTCTTTTCGAGCTCTTTCTTTATAAAACAAAAAAGCTCAAAAAACATTTGCTTTGCTTTTTGTTTTTGCATTTCAAAGGCTTAAAAACATTTTCACTTGTTATTTGCTTTTGTTGTTGCATTTTCATTTTCGTTTGCTATAACTTTTGAAGCTTGTGAGGTTTCTTGCTTTTAGTTTTTGGCTTGATTTTGAGGAAGAGTTGTCATTTGATTTCTTCTTCTTGTTTTTAAGTGTTCTTGGTGTCCTCATTTTAAGAGTTCTTGATTTCGAGAACTAACTTTTTGGGCAACCAAAGAAGAGTTAAAACTGAAGGACTTTTTGGGAATTTCACTCTGCTTTAAGAGATTTGCATCTTAGGATTTACATGCTTGTAGTGATTTTCATTAGGTGCATTTAATCATTTAGTCAATTTTTTAGTTTTTGTGAGTGTGAGTTTGCTATTTGAAAAGAAAAAAATACAATTTTTAGTCTCGTAGAACATGTATAGAGATTTCTCTTCATCGAAAGACAAAGAAATGCATTTGCATGTAGTTAAGTTTTATTAATTTCTTTTGCATCAAAACACCATACGTTTCATCTCCATATCCTTGTGACTTAACATAACAGCCATTAAAATAAGCGATTTAATCTAAAATCAACTAGCAAGTTTTCTAAGTGTCAATCACCAACTAGCTAGGTTGTAGGGACTTGGAATAGGTGAGTGGAGAGTTAACTCTCCAAGGCCGCTCAAACAAACATAGAAGTTGATTAATTGAGCGAAATCCAACTCCGTTAGGTGGACCGGGAAAGCTCTCATCCGAGAGTCAAGCGCGAGGGGAAGTGAAGGCTGAGAAGAGGGATACCCCCTCTCCGATTGGCTGAATCTGACCTCAAGACCGTTCCGCCCGGCTTTTGATACGGATTGGTGCCCATAGTTTCCACTCCTAGGTTCCACACAGGTGACTGCGGGGGGGAATACCCGTGGTACCTGAGGCAGACGTCGCATCACTTTCAGCAGTACTTCTGGGGGGTGCCCTTGCGAAGCTTGGGTGCTTGAGCCGGTAAAGGCTGTCATTAGGAGGTCGGCGTAACTGTTTCTGATACCTTCGCTAGTTGTTCTGGGCCCTAATCATCCCAGACTGCTTTCGGAAGGTCCTATACTTCGCTTTCCTGTATTTTGGTGTCCGGTCCTCATCACAGGAGGAAGCTGCTGGAGGCTGTTGTATTGTATCTAGGATTTTTATTTTACATTCCTCTTGCTCTGGCACTAGATTTCCCTTTTGGGTCATTGCAGGAATTGCAGTCATAAAAGTGGGCATACGGCGCCTGAGAGATCGAGAAATCAGAGGTTATCTCACGAAATTCTGCCTTCATAGAAGCGTAGGGCCAAGGCGGAGGTGGTTACCACCACTATGGCGTCGTGATGGAGAGATCCTCACAGATCTGAAAAGTTTCGTAGCTGATTCTGGTGTCGGTCCCGAGAGGAGCGTTCCGCTCACCTCGCGAGTTTTATTTCCTCGGGAAGAAGATTTTCACATTGAGGACATACCTGAGCCTCCCGCTACAGGTCCATCTCCTCTTCCTCCTGATTATCCGTTCGTTGTTCGGTACATCGGACCTGGTGAAGGCAGGAGATTCCGTATCATTCTTATCTTTCGATGGCCACGACTGGGAACGCGGCTTCTACCGTGAGTGCTGCAGGCATTCAGACTCCTGCTTCTGTTGAAGAAGGGGGCACTATTTCTTCATCTTCGATTGCTTCTAGTGCTGCTGTGTTTGGCTCTGGTTTCACCCAGGCACATGCTTCTCATTCTGGTCCCTTCTGTTCAGGGATGCCCTCTAGTGGGAATCCCTCTTTTTCCTTTTCCGCTGCTTCAGCTAGATCTACGCCCATGTCTAGCATGGCTAGTGGATCAGCTTCGTTTCAGGGTTTCCCCTTTGGAACTGGGCATATTCCTAGTTCCAATCCTTCTTTAGGGTCGTTTCCGTTTACGTCCCAGACCCAGAGTTTCAACCCTTGGTCTGGGGGGCAAAGTTCGACTACTTTTACGGGATGGAATCCTGTCTTTACTACAGCAGGGGCAGGGAATCAGTTTTACGCAGGTCATCAAGGGAATGCTTCTTTCCCTTCATCGAGTGCTTATCAGTCCTTTTCTCCTCTATCTAATGCTTGGAACCCCTATCAGGGGCTCTCCTCTTCAATTAATAATTCAGCTGGGGGAACTGGTCTGGGCTTTGGTAACTCTGCGTGGGGAGGAGGTTCTTCTCCATTTTCTATGAGTCCTTTCTGGCAACCTGGTGCCTCATCAAATCTAGGCTATTCTTTTCAGAATGTTGGGAATCCATCCCATCAAGGGTGGAATCCTCAGGCTCCGCGCCGCTTACCTTTTCTGGCAACGTTAAACTTGCCAGATTTGTCGAAGTTGACTAATGACCCAATCCGTTATAGTCCGGGGTGGCCTCCGGTCCCGACCAAACATCCTTCAGACATTCCAAAGTTTGAAGGTAAGAATGGAGAGGATCCGGCGGACCACATCACCACTTTCCACTTATGGTGTTCTTCGAACTCCCTGATCGATGATTCAATTAGGTTGAGATTATTTCAACGCACCCTAACTGGAAATGCTGCCAAATGGTATATCGAGCTCACTGGGGGCAGTTTCGCTACATTTGGGGAACTGGCTGTCACATTTCTAAACCATTTTCAGTTTCCTGTCAGATATGAGGCTGGGACCGAACTCCTGGCTAATTTTAAGCAGGATGAGGCAACTCACATTTCTGATCACATTCAGGAATGGAGGAGAAGGAAGAGGCTTATCAAAGCTCATATTCCGGGTGAATTCCTTCTCGAGTGGTTTTTGAAATCTCTGCAGTCAGATATTTCAAAAGATGTATCCCTATCTGGGGTATTTTCTGAGGAGCAGGCCATTTTTAGGGCCCAGCAGCTGGAACTGATCTATTCTCAGTCTGGGGTACTTTATAAGTATTTTCCCAATGCTCCTCGCTCCAAATTAGATTTGTCGAAAACTAAACCTGGTCCGCATGGTGACGGGCTTGTCGGATCAGTCAATAGTGGTGCAGCCAGCCTGCTTTCTCAACTGCAGCAGTTGTCTTTACAATCTGCTCCTTCTGGTCAGGCTGTGCCTGCTGATTCATCACCTTCCCAGTCTTTGTCCATAAATGTTGTCCAAGCTTCTGATCCCAAAGGAAATCAACAATTCGATGGGAAGAAGAAGGGACGAAATAACAAGAAGAAGGGCAAGAACGGGAAGGGCAATGCAAATAAAACCAACGAGCGTGTTGGTGAGGGTCAAAAGGAGAAAAAGAAAGTGAAGTTTCCATGCAAGCTCTGTGTTGGAGACCATCTCACACACCTTTGCCCTAAAATTCAGGATGCTCAGCGCTTGTTAGCTCAGCAGGGTTCTTCTAGTTCCCAGGCTGTGTTAACAAACCCTTTTCCCCAAGGGCAGCAATTAGTTGTTGGAGCGAACCAAAATCCTGGGGCTTCCTCTGGGGGCACCCAGAAAGGGGAAATTCCATCGAACATTTTTATGATGAGTGCTCACGTGGATATCGCTACGAGATCCCGTGACTATGGCGGAGAAGAGTCTTTGAAAGCTAAGGAAGTTCCTGATGCTACTGAGCCGCTTCACATCACGAAGCCTATTGTTGATTCTATGCCTCGGATGCCAAAAGCATCTTCTAAGC
The DNA here is from genome assembly GCA_034641835.2 of Pinus albicaulis. NCBI lineage: Eukaryota > Viridiplantae > Streptophyta > Pinopsida > Pinales > Pinaceae > Pinus > Pinus albicaulis. Next base: position 8,716 of record JAXQQM020081384.1, read on the forward strand.
GGTCAACGATTAATCCGAATGCGAGGGCTGCCCAGAATTACTTGATTGTAGAAGATCTGGCGCAGATTCCTTGTACTATGTCAGCTTTAGAGGTACTCCAGTCTTATGCAGCTGACCTTGATGCTTTACTCCAACGCCATTGAGACTATTGTTAGAAAAAATTCTCTTACGGTTACTTTTGATATGAATAATTTTAAGAAGAGACTTCCTCATCACATGGCGTTTCATATTAAATCGTCGTATCGGAAGTGCAATATCTTTCGAACGGTCGTTGATGAGGGTGCTTCCACATGCGTGATGTCTCTCGCGTGCTGGAAGACACTTGGATCTCCCAAAGCTGTTCCATCTAGCACTGTTCTTATTGCGTTCGATGGTCATTCTCACAGACCCCATGGTATTGTCCCGGCTTTGCCCATCTGTGTTGGGGGAAAAACTGTCAACATAGAGGTTGAGGTAGTGGATGCAGCCTTGGACTACAACCTTCTGTTGGGGAGGAATTGGATTTATGAGATGGATTCCATTGCATCCTCATTATTTCGAATTGTATGTTTCCCCCACGAAGGGAGGATTGTCACAGTGGATCAACTGGACTGTCCTCAGGTAGACCTGAATGCGCCTTCTGACTCATCTGTTCCTAAGTTGGACAATACTAAGGCGCCTATTGAGAATCTAGGAGTTGGAATGTATTCTTCCCTGATGGGTACTTTCGATCTTCCTCCTCCTACGGTGCATATTAATGCTATTTCATCCTCCAAGGCTCCCCTTCGAAGAGAGTTCTTTCGAACTCATTATTTTTCGGATCCTTGGACCTTACCTTCCCCTACTGCCACATTAGCGGAAGGTCAAGTGGGTGGAATGGCATTTCCTATTTTTGTAGCTGAGATTGCATATCAGTCTATTGTTGACACTGCAGAATCCGTTCCAGCTCCTCTTTCACCGGAAGAGTTGGATGGTGATGTGGCTCCGGCTTGAACGCTTAGTTATTCTTCGGCCCAGGATTGCCTTGATGCCACTCTTCCATCTGAAGAGGCAATCCTGGAAGCCATGACTGGTATAGATAGACCGTGGGATGATTTGCATCATCGGTCTTACTTCCTACCTGACTTAAGCGAAGTTGAAACTAGTTTTCCAAGTCCTCAGTCTCCTGGTCTTGTTCACCCAGTCTTGAACCCTTTGGCACCAACACAGGTTTATGCTGAAGGGAACATGGCTTTGATCTCTCCTACTATCCCAGTGAACATTTCCAGGGATCCCAATATTATCGAGAATGTCTTCATTGGAGCTGAATGTTCCCGTGAAGAGGTTCAAATTTACACCGAGCTCTTCAAAGAGTATAGGGATGTATTTGCTTGGTCTTATGAGGAAATGCCTGGCATAGACCCATATATTGTCCAGCATGAGATCAATACATATGAAAACGCTAACCCGGTCAGGCAAAAACTTCGTCCGGTCAATCCTAGGAAGGCAACAGCTATCAAAGCTGAAGTTGAAAAGCTGCTTAAGGCGAGATTCATTTTCCCAGTTCCTTTGACTGAATGGGTTTCAAACCCCGTTCCCATAGATAAAAAGCAAGGAACGATTCGAGTGTGCATCGATTTTAGAGACCTAAATAAGGCATGTCCTAAAGACAATTACCCCACACCATTCATCGATCAGATCATTGACGAGTGTGCCGGTAACAAGATTTTCTCCTTCATGGACGATTTCTCCGGATATAATCAAATTACTATCCGTCCTGAAGATCAACATAAGACTGCATTTATTTGTCCCTGGGGTACGTTTGCATACAAGAAGATGCCTTTTGGTCTTAAAAATGCTAGGGCTACCTTTCAGCGGGCCATGTCTTACGCCTTCCACGACATCAAGAAGATTATCGAGGCATACTTAGATGATCTAGCTGCTCATTCTCGAAAGAGGATGGATCATCCCGGTCACCTCCGGCAAATATTTGAAAGATGTCGTTTTTATAAAACTCGATTGAATCCGAACAAGTGCGTTTTCGCGGTTACATCCGGTCGGCTATTGGGATTCATTGTGTCTAGGGAAGGGATAAGGGTAGATCCCTTCAAGGTTGAGGCAATACTTCGGTTGCCTCCCCCGTCTTCAATTCGTCAGCTTCAAAGTCTCCAAGGAAAGTCTAATTTTCTTCGGAGGTTTATCGTCAATTATGCTAAGATTACAAAGGGATATATGAGATTGTTGAAGAAAGGAGTTCCTTTTCTTTGGGACGACTATGCTCAACGCTCGTTCGATGCTTTGAAAAAGGCATTGACCTCTGTTCCTTTACTGAGTCCACCCGATTATAGCAGAGATTTTCTTTTGTATCTAGCTACAGCAGAATCTACCATTGGTATGGTTCTGGTTCAGGAGGATGATGCTCTTGTTGAGCATGTTATTTATTACCTTAGTCGAGGACTGGTAGGACCTGAACTGCGATACACCCCGATAGAAAAGTTAGCCTTAGCAGCAGTCCATGCTGTGCAGCGACTCCGGCATTACATTATTCTTCGCAAAACTTATGTCTTGGCAGCTGCCAATCCATTTCAGTTTGTCCTCAGCAGGCGAATGATTGGGGGCAAATATAATAGATGGATTGTGATATTACAGGAATTCGATCTAGAGTTCATGTCTGCCAAATCCAAGAAGTCATTAGTCTTTGCGGAATTGATCTCCGAGTTGCCTTGTGGAGAGGAGATGATCTATGATGAGTCCTTTTCGGACGAACACTTGTTTCTAATCTCTCCACAAGATCCTTGGTATGGGGATATCATTGTGTATCTCCAGACTGTGAAGTTTCCCTCTTCTTTTTCGAAAGATGAGCGTCGTAAGCTGCGTCACTTAGCCAAGAATTATCTGATTATTGGTGATGCTTTGTACCGTCGAGGGGTTGATTCAATCCTAAGATGCTGCTTAACTTTCGAAGAAGCTGAGGCTGTGCTCAATGATTCTCACAGTGGAGCTTGTGGGGGTCATTTATCTGGGCTTGCTACAACCCAAAAGATTTTGCGTGCTGGATACTTTTGGCCCTCGATTTTCAAAGATTGTATTGAATCGGTCAAAAGGTGTCATCCGTGTCAGGTATATACTCGAAAAATGCGCGCTCATCTAGCTCCGATTTTTCCAGTCGTTACTGTCGGTCCCTTTACAAAGTGGGGTATTGATTATACTATTTGTAACCCGCCTTCGGCAAAAGGTCACAAGTACATTATTGTAGCAGTAGACTACTTTACGAAGTGGGTCGAGGCTATGCCTACTTTTGGGAACGATGGTGAGACTGCAGCTTTGTTCCTTTTCAACCAAGTTATCGCTCGTTTTGGTATACCTAGAGAGATTGTCACTGACCATGGTAGTCATTTTCAGAATAGTATGATGGTTGAGTTGGCTCTCAAATTGGGTTTCCGGCAGGAGCATTCATCTCCATATTATCCTCAAGCCAATGGGCAAGTGGAAGCCGTGAATAAATCCTTGAAGACAATTCTTCAAAGGACAATTGATAAACATAGATCCAACTGGCATATTATGCTATATCCTGCACTTTGGGCATACAGGACGTCAGTGAAAATTGCAACTGGCTTTACTCCGTTTCAGTTAGTACATGGGGTGGAATCCGTATTTCCCATTGAATGCGAGATTCCTTCCCTTAAATTAGATGTTGAGCTTCTTCCTGACACTTCCAGTCTGGCAGAACGGCTTCTTCATCTGGAACATCTCGATGAGCAGCGTCGAGATGCCGCCACGATGAATGAAGCACATAAAAACCGAGTAAAAGTTCAGTACGATAAGGCGGTTAAGCCTAGGGTCTTTTCGGAAGGTGACCTTGTTTTGGTCTATGCCCAAGAAAAAGATGCCTTGGGGGCAGGAAAGTTTAAATCGATGTGGTATGGCCCCTATATCGTTAAAAAAGTCCTTAAGAAAGGAGCGTATACCTTGGTTGACTTCGAAGGGAACGAGTTGCCGGAGCCTCGAAATGGGCTCTATTTGAAGAAGTATTATGCCTAGGCTTCGGCCTGGCATGTTGCTTTTGTATATAGTAGTTTTTGCTTTGTACATTTCTGATTGATTTTCGATTTTTGATGAGGTGGTGATGTTTTTTGATCTGCTTTGGCAGGTTGTGTTGGATGTCATGAGTCATTTTGGTTTCGTCGATGGTGCTAGTAGACACACCCGGAACTTAGCTTCCGCGGCTTAGGTGCTTCATTATCCATCCGATCCGCTGTTGGTATCAAGAGGGGTCTGCATTGGTCCTGCTTCCAATAATATAGCAGAATACACTGCAGTTATTCATCTACTCTCAGAGGCAATATCTTTGGGTGTTGATTCGTTGGTAGTTTTCTTGGACTCCCAGCTGGTGGTGTCGCAGTTGAACAACACTTATCGGGTACGAGATCCAATTTTATTACGATTGTTCTTGAGGGTACGTTTGTTACAAAGGTCATTTCAATTTTTAACATTCATTCATATTCCTCGAGCTGAAAATTGGTTTGCTGACTCATTAGCTAATCAAGCATTAGATTGGCATATTAATCATTCAATATAATAAATTTTAATCATCAAAACATCATACATTTGATACATTTATCACATCACATCAAATATCGCTGTATATATATCATCGGAGTGTCAAAAAACTTTACAAAATTTGGATCCATAAATGTCGTACAAAACTTGGGCTTATGCCCCATCATGTTCAGTCTCAAAAAAGAATATACAGTCATAATATCTGTCTACTCCTGAGGTCCCTGCCCAGAAGTCATGTTCCTATAGAACGTGACTGCAGTGGCAACTCGACGGAATAGTCTAACCCAGTCCCGGGGTACTCCTACCACCCGTCTCTGGATGGCTTCCGGCAGGTCCTCCACGGCAGCCATAGGGATTTGGTGGGTTAATCCCTCCAAGTTTCTTTGCACGGCCTGGAGAGTCCTATATGAATCCACAGTATCCGCTTCGCCCCTGCGGCGCTTATGGCGCGGTAGACCCTCAGGACGAACTGGTCCAACATCTGAAACATGATCATTTTTAATTGTTAGTCATTATGAATCCAATCAAAAACATGTTTGCTTTTCATTTTTTCATATTTGAAAAAATCCAAAAAATTATATAAGTCAAAAAAATTTGCACAACTTACCGAATGCTCCCCATGCTGTGCCTGGTGGAAGAACTAGATCTGGATCTCCACGAAAATCCATCCCGGCATAGGGATAGTCATCCACTACGATGATCTGTTCTCCCCACCAAAGGAAGAACTCATCGTCCCATGTGGTCCGGGGTACTTCACTACCCCCCAATCTCTTCATCATGTCTGCCCAACGGGCAATTCTTGGGTCCCGCGGGCTACTGATGGTAGAGATGACTCTGGGTCTCAAGGCTGGAATCTTCTCAAAGAAGAATGTTGTCAAAATTGTACCGTAGCCAAAGTGTTTGGTCTTTACTTGGCGGATTGAGGTCAGCTGTTGTTTCATGTTCAGTAATAGGGCTGTGCACCAATCATACACATGAGTCAAACACTCTACAACTATGCTCATTTGCGTCCTGGACGCCTGATGTAGAGAGGCGGATCCTGCCACTCTGCCGATGGTGAAAAGGAGGATTTTCATGTGCAAATCCCTCACATCTTTAATTGCAATCTGAGTTCCAACCTTTTTGGAACCCCCTACGCAATATACGTGGACATAGTCTTCCACGGTTAACCCTCCCAGGGGCTTCCCGTGCAAGTCTACTGTTTCTCCCCTCCGGGAGAGTCCAGTAATGAAATATATGTCTTCCACTTCAATGCGTAGTGGCATCTGATCAATTATGAAGCAATCCTGATCTGGTTCCCAGTAATTTACGAGCATTTCTAGCAACAGCACATTGCTTTTCATATTTGGCATCTTGAAGAATTTGAACAATCCGCAATTCCGAAGGATATTTTGCGCTGCGCGATCTTGCATGACCTTTTGGTCTATTGCGCTATGCTCACGTTCCCTCCATGAGATTGTCATCCTGTCAAATTTCATCAAATTATGCATTAGCCATGCTTTTTTGCATTCGGACCTGTGCATACACGGTTTTTCCTTTGCACAGTCGCATGTATACGCGAGTTTCCTTTAACGAACCCGCGTATGCACAAGTCCGCATATTTTAGCAAGGGTTTTAAAGCTAAAAATCACTTAATTTTAAACTCCAAACGGACAAAATGAATAAACAGGATGATTTAGGAGCCTACCTGAAGTTTCGGCGCATTTCGACGGTCGGTTGTTCCTGATTTGACGAAAGAATTTTTTGCTCCAGAGCACTTTTTTCCAAATCAGCAATGCAATAATGAACCAAATATGAGGTAATTTGTCTATTTATGGCTAAAAAGTTGAAAATTTTCGCAAAATTCCTTATGATTATTTTTTCGATCTATCTTAAGCTGCATAACCCGGATGCTTGGAAGTGCCCAGTTTGGTATGTTTTCAGGTACATTTTGACGTTTTTGAGATTTTTCCCGATTTTTGATCCATGATTACCGACTCGTCACGGCAGGTATATGATCTTCACTAGCATATAGGTTAGGGAAATCACTTTCCATTGCATCTTGCATACTAGCCTCCATACTGATCACTTGCCATAGGGTCGATCCCATCAGGTCATGAGTATTACACCCATTTCACTCGCCGATTATTCAATCATGACTTGGTGGCAGAGCCTTCCTTTACATGGGCTTCCTAGTTAGTTCCTCGCTATCACTTGTTGCCCATGCTGCGTTTTATGTAGGCTCGGGAGTCCTCTTTAGTCCCGCCATGTCTTATGTGTTGAAGCTTCATTCTTCTTCTTCATCACTATCATTTTTCTGGCTTTTACCCTAGAGGCTCCCTGGTGTCGTTAAGTTGTATTACTGCATTGCATATTGGCTACTTGTTTATCCTGGCCTTTAGCCGGCTTCATTTGGACTCGATGTTTAAGCCAACTTTTGACCTTGACTTTCTTTACAAGTTAACCATTGCATGCACTTAGCTATCACGACTTGACACCTTTATACCCATGGATGGAACGTTCCTCTGAGTATCACTGACCAGTTTTCGCCACCTTGCATTGAGCATAGGATTGTTCCAAACCCAGGAACTAGTGCATCTGCTTTCTTGATACTCGTTCTATCCATTGTACCATAGCATTCTTTTATTCTTTTTCAGGCTTATTATGAAAAAGACAAAAAAATCAAATATAACAAAAAGAGCGGGAACGGGATCTATCTTCGTTATTTTGATGGCAGTACAGAGTCAGTTTGTCGCCCTTGAACAAAGCACATATACTTATATATATTTCCTTCATTTGGGATGGTTCTAGTTTTGACCTAGGTTCAGCTTTTACCATGTTTCACTTGTCAGTTCTCCCCCGGTTGGTTATCTCTTCCAATCATATGGAGAGTTTGTTCTGCCTCCTGCATAACAGACTTATACAGTGTCACTTTTTACTGCCATGGTCATCACGAGTCGTGTTTTTGTTCAAGGGAAGTCTAACCAGAGTCGGCCATTCTGCGGTGTCTCTTGACTCATTATTCAGTCGGCCTTCCCGGTCTTGTCAGTATCTTGTTCTATCACATCAGATGTTTTGGTCTTCTGCTCGTGCTGGTTTGAGAAGGTCCCCATTGACTTCTCACTGGCGGGTTTGTCTCTTATCGACTACGACACATTGCTCTGAGAGCAAACCTAGAGCCGCACCCTGGCCCTATTTCCATCATTGATAGGTGACCTTGTGCTCAGCATTTGATCATCATCATGGGTCTTTGACTAAGTGGTTTCCCCTGTGTTCGACGTCAGCACACATTATCACACTTGGGATTCGTGCAGTACCTTGATTTCCATTTGACCCTATCGGTGGATTTCTCGCCTCTGTGTCAGCTTTCATTATTGTTTGGTTCAGAGGGTTTCTTCCGTGCGCTAGCTTCATCTTGTGCATGTCGGAAACGTACTTCGGTTTTGGTTCCATCACTCTACTTCGTCCGATTCCTTCCAAATCTTGGCCTGCGGGTTACACTCGCGCTGGACTGATGTGGGATGCCTTAATGCCTTCCTTCCAGCAGATCTTTTCCCATCGACTCCGACTCATTGCTCTGGGAATAAGGTCTAGAGTCTTTTGTCAGTACCTTAGGGTTTGCAGTCATCAGTGGCAGACTCTTCGCTATCGACAGTGGGGATTCATCATTGCCTCCTGATTGGTATATTCTTTCAAGTGTTCGACTTCAACTCATTCATTCACACTTGTTAGATTGTACTGGGGCACCTTGACACTCATTTTCATTATTGGTGGGTTGTCTCGCGTTGGTTAACGGTATACATCATTGACCGGTAATCCAACGATTTCTCACATGGTCGACTTCAGCTCATTTATTCCCATGGTGTAGAATTGTGCCATAGTGATCGGTGAAGACCTCGGGTTGCATCAGCATTCTTCGGTTCACTTTTGACAGTCCATTCAATTTCTGCCAGTGATGCCGTCCACCCTTATATGTTGCAGTTCAGCACAGCAGCATCTTATATGTTGGCTCCCGAGTTGCGTGATTGTATTGTTTGATCCGCCTATTATGATCCGGTACTTGGAGATTCAGTTACTTATTTGATCAGCCATCCAGTTGCACCATCTTTGATCAGCTTTCTATATGTGATACTTGGACATTGATTCAGACTTACACTTCCGGGCCATGCTCAGATGATTCATTGTGTACTTTCAGTTCAGCTATACTTGTATACATGTTGGATCTATTCACTACTTTCTATATGATGTATTTTTGACTAAGCATGGGTATGCCCGCCTCAGCATGAGTTGACTCTCTATTTTCTTTCATTGGTTTTTGGCAGGCTGAAATCTGGTGAAGTCCTCTCTTGTCCTTGCAAAGTTCTTTCTATGTGCATAATACATTTCGGCCATCATGTACCCC
>JAXQQM020078767.1:0-16390 GCA_034641835.2 Pinus albicaulis
TTTAAGTGCAAAATTTAAATAAGAATTGATTTTACTATTATTATTATTATTATAACGTGGTGTAAAAGTTATTTTTTTTTCAAAAGAATGCATTTTGTCATATCTACTGTGTTAGAGTCGGTCCTTACAGCCCTCCGTCAGAGATCATTTCTCTTTTTGCATATCATTTTTAGGTGTCTCGCTCACTTCACTTCGTTGCATTTCGCTAGGGGCATGCCATTGACTGACGAAAGGGTTTGGTCTTCTTGTATTCCCTCATGCTTGTACCTGCTGGGCTAATTAAAACTCCTCAAAATTCATCGAAATTTAGTTCACGTCATTCATGGTCATAAATGATTATTTTGGTCAACAAAAGTCTTTTAGTTTTAGAGTCTAGGGTTCAGTCTTTTGGTATGTTTAATAAATTCCCGCAGGCCATGGGGATGGTTTTCGAAGAGGTTCTTAGTTCAAATTTTCATAATCAAACACATTTGAGGACATTTCTTGTTCAAAACTCTGTTTTGAATAAGAAATTGTCGAATTCATCTTTTGTAATAATTATGTATTTTTTTTCCCCATGAAAATTTCAAAGCATACTCTGGTTTTCCTTTTCCAAACATTAACGCCAATATCCCTGCAAAAAATCATATCATTTCATCAGTCCAAACTCAGAAAATCAGTGAAAAGCCAAAAGACAGGGTTTCATTAAATGACAAAGTGCCAAAATAGAAAAACATTACAAAATGGGTTGTGGAGGAAGTAAAAATCAAAACCAACTCTTGCAAGATATTTTCCAAGGCTATATAAATCATTTGTGTCAAATTACATTCATAAATTCTCATTGCAAAGTCGAATTTGGAAGTGGAAGAGCAAACTGGCATTTGAAGAGGCCGTGACTGTGTGTTATCATTGTGCGCGACACATACAAAGGAGGCGCGGCGCATAGAATGTGCGCGGCGCACTGGGCGAAGGTTGGCAGTGTATTTTTGTGCAGGCGCGGCGCACCAAACCAGCGCGGCGCATTGGGTTTGCGCGCGGCGCGTTGAGCCCTCCAGCCCAAAACTCATCAACGTTTAGTGATTTTTCAGATTCAAATAATCTTCCCGCTCCAAGTAAGTGTGTTAACGCATGTTCAATGATTTTTGGGATATGATATGGTGGTTTAGAAGTGGAGAAAAAAATTATTTAATGGTGAAATATTTAACCCTACATCCATTCCAAAATCTGCTCCATAGGGTTTGAGGAAGAGATACTTGTAATTTGAATTTGGGTGTCAAAGCTGCAACTTGTCAAAACAATCTCATTTCATTGTTATTGGAGTTTTTTTCACTATTATTATCATATCATTTTCTCACAGATATTATCATTGTTGTTATAGCACAGTCCCACAGTCCTATATTCATTGTCCCCATATCCCTTTACCCTTTGTTCCCATGTCAACAGATTCTCAAACCCTATTACTTGTTACCTCCTTCCCTTCATTGATTAAAACTTAAATTTCCACAAGCTTCAATGGTTGTTTTCATGTCTTTGACTGTACTTTCACCATTTGAATAACTCTTATGTCTATCACATGCTAACTCCCATTACTATCACCCATTCCCATACCATTTGTAAAGGTGTGTAATCTCAATATCTTCCAAAGCAGTGAGTAAATTGTTTATCTTTTCCAAAGCCACTTGACAGTCCATTGTGTTCACTTTGACACTTCCTTGCAGAATCTCCATTTTATGTGACCCATTTAGGCATTGAAACAAATACACCAATTTGCTCATTTTCTAACCAACCAAGCATACAGTTGACAAACACATTTCAGTATCATGTCAGAGACAGATTCTCCATATGAACAAGGGTACGAGCAAGACAGTGATTCATCTACAGAGGTTAATGTGCCAAGGAGTTCTCACAAAAGTGGCAGGCATGTCAGGGAGGAGCCCAGTTCTTTGACCCAATTGCAGGCTTGCCCGCTTGCAATGGATTTTTTTCAGCGTCAGTCATGTTTCCATTATTGTGAGATGATTTCCCAAACTCAGCATAAACATGAGTTAGCTCGCCTATTTGTCTTGCATTTGCATAATGGTCATGTAAACCTTGCTGGGGTGGATTTTACTTTGTCACCAGAGACCATTTCAGAGGTGACTGGGATACCAAACATCGGGGAAGAGTGGAATAAGCGGCAGCAGTTGGATAGAGCCTATTATGAGCCATATATCAGACCTGGGTACATGAGGCAGCTGAGCAGGGTATTTCCATTTTGATTTCTGAAGGATGAGTATGCACCATTGATGAAACTCATCATTTGTTATTTCAGTTGTCAAGGGCGCTTTTCACGCTTGTATGCATATCACATCCGGCTGTTGATGCACTTCACGAGAGGGAGGTTGATGAGCATTCCATACTTCATGTATCGTAACATAGAGCGGATGACATTTCTTGTACAGAAGAAGACCCCAGCATAGCAGCATAACAGCATATATCATTACGTGCTGATCAAAATCATGGTGGTACATCAGCTTGCACAGCAGCGCATCACATGGGATGAGTTCATCTCCCGTGACTTCTTTGTAGTGCCACAGCCACCTCCCGAGGTAGTTCATGATGAGGGAGAGCTTTCACACCAGTTTGATATTCCTGAGACTGAGCATATCAGTGCTCCAGTGTATGTGACATATCAGCGAGGCCACAGAGCCTTATTTGCAGCGACACGACGAGTACTATCTCCACCCGAGGTGGAAGGGGTCTCGTTGACTTCATCAGCAGTGCGAGTACTATTTCCACATGGTTTGGAAGGGGTCTCGCCTTCGACATCAGCACAGGTATAGGTTCAAGACAGAGGCAAGAGGCCTATGCACGATGAGGGCCCTTCAGGAGGCTGAGACACTGATTTTATACTCATCGATGTTGATGCAAGCTCTCCTAGCTCGAAACTGAAAGAGATCATCCAGGAGCAAAAGGCCGAGATTGACACGCTGACTGAGAAATTACAGAGAGCTCAGTGGGTGATATATTACTTGTAGCAGCGTAAAAAACAGCTGGAGGATTAGCACACACTTGTAGAGTTGCGGCAAATCCGTGAAGATCGACAATTGGCCCGGAAGAGACCAGGTGACATGACACCATTTGAGCGAGAAACTTGCCTTACGCATGTCAACATTCATCTGGAGAAGTTCTTGGCGAAGGCCAACAGGGACAAAGACATTCTCCTTCATATGAAAAATCATTATTGGGTCCGCACGCACGTTTGCAGAGCAAAAATGAAGATCCTAAAGGCAAGGTTGAGCAAAGCACTGAAATGGCGAAAGAGGCCTGATCCACTCAGGATCTTGGTCGAGGCTTCGTTGGCTGAGCATGAAGCATGATGGGGAATCTTCACTCTGAATTTCAGCAAATTCGGAGAAGTTTTTTTCATTTTGAAAATTTTGGTCACAAAACAGGTTATTTCGCCCGATGCGTCGTGCCACCTGACGCGCGCTTACGTTTGGCAGATCTTCTAGAGGAAAACTTTAAATATTTGGGTTTTTCATGATATATTATGTATGTTCAGAAATGGCCGAAGAATTTCATCAAATTCTGGGTGGTCTTAAGGGCCAAAAACACCATGAAAATCACCTTTCTGCCACCTTTTGCACCAGCAGGAAGTAGTCTTGGGAGAATGAAGTTTTGGAGGGACAATGAGCTCCAAATTGAAAAATTCCACTTGGGTTGGATAGCAGACATCCAAGGCTTTCCAATGAGCTATCATTAGCTCGATTTTGACTTCGGTAAGTGCTCCAAAAGTAGGTCCAAAGTAGCACGGAGCATAGAGCTTTGGAGCGCGGCGCATAGAGGAATTCAGCCTATTTTTCACCTTCCAGCTCAGAAATTCAGCCAGTATTGACTAGTTTCACCTCTTGATGTAATTTTTGATCTAGCTTGATGTAATTTGGTAACCATGATGTAATTTTGGCATGTATTTACTTGTTCTAGATGATTCATTCACAAAAAAGTGAAAATCAAGTGAATGGATCAGTTTCCTAGCTTATAGAGGCAAGTTGTTTGGCTGCTTAGATTTTAGCTCTTTGTTTAGAATTGGTTCAAACTGCTCCTAGAAGCATGAGATCGACCCCTAGAGGTAGGGGAAGGGGTTATACTTTTCTATTTATTGTATTTTCTGATACACTTTCAGGGTTGGACTCTTGGGAAAATTTTGGCACACTATTGTACATATTTTCTACATTTTTGGCTAAGGAAAGACCAGAGGTTTTGCAGCACCTGTTGGGATTCTTGTGGCTTTCAGTTTTTGATGGTGTTTTCTCTCAGTTATTTGTAAGTTCTTTAATGTTTGATGTATGCCATTCCCTTATTTTGCTTCTGAAACTAAATGAATGAGTAAATGAGGTAGAATTCATTGATTCAGTGCTCTGCCTTTAAATTGGTTTAGTTTTATATGTTTTCGCCATTTTGGAGAAGATCCTTATTCTCCCATGCCCTCTTCAGCTACTTTTCATTCTGATCCATCCATACACATAATCAAAATCATCAATACTACTGCCTACCTTGCCCCAATTCGAATTCTGCGAAGATCTGGCCTCATCCCCAAGCCCAAAATTGCATTCCCATTTTTCCAACAAAAACCCAAAAAATTTAAATCAAACTCTTCCATTTGTTTACCTAGCCTAAAATCAGTATCCTTGAAAGTCATCTCAGACCATATTGTTCATTTTTACTGAGTTTGACCCGGAGAGAGCCCTCTCCTATCCTCGTAGGGCTAGCTACGAGGCTAAGCTTGGTTTGATGTTGCCTTGAGTTTTACCTTATTTCAGCCTAAGGTAGATTCGAGCGCTAACATAGTGGAGACCATACTGGGGAAAAATCTCAATGTTTTGCTTGTTGGTGTGTTCATTTCATGAGTTATAGACGGAGACTGAAGTCACACCAGGTAGCTTTCAAAACGCTTTTGCTATGCATTAGCGGAAGTAGATAAACACTGGTTCAGTCGATCTCCAGTTTAGCTTGTGAATGTGGCACTTGATTTGCAAATTACCCAGTACACTTGTTCATTCTAGACTTTTGGATGATTGAGTCTAGAAGTCGATAGGCTGAAAATAATCGGTTGTGTCCCTTGGATTTTTGAATAGATCAGCACACTGGCTTCAAAAAGTCATACTAGATCAAATCCTGATCCAAATCCACCTCCAGTATACGAAAACCCCAACCGAATCCCAAGAATTTTCCGTCGAGAAGCTCCCATCATTCCTTTGGTCAAATCTCACTCATACCCCACTGTTTTTGAATACATTGAAGAAATTGAGTTTGATGATCAGTTCGAGTTATAATTGTTTGAAACCAAGTCCGAAAGCGCTACTGGTTCTACCGTCATCAATCCTGAGTTTATCAAGTATCTAGAAGTCGAACAAGCAAATAGATCTATTGATAATTATATCCTGAATCTTCAGAATTCTATCGTGGCAACCAACATCCCTAAATTCATAGAATCCGCTTCTCAAACTCTTGGTCCATCAGTGGTTACTTCTGATTCACAGGTTCAAGCTAAACCTTCTTTCATTTCGACCATTCCAGTACAACCATCAATATCTGATCAGCAATCGGCAGTAGTTCCTCCTCCATCTCCTCCGCATACACCTCGTTCATCTACTGCTCCCACTCCACCTGTTTCTCCAAGACAGATTATAAATCCGCCGAGAGCCATGGCTACTCGATTTTCTCCTCTCGTGTTACCGCAGTAGTTGAATGATATGCCTGCAGATTATCAGAGCAAGATTCCAATATTTGATGGCACTCCGCAGAGTCTTCCGGCACAACAGCATGTAGATAAGATGGTAGACTTTTTCAATATTCATGAGATCGATGAAGAGAATGTAACCATGAGATTTTTTGTGAAAAATTTTGGAGGGGAGGTAAGAAAATGGTTTAGATATTTTCCAGCAAGAAGCATTACTACAATGGCAGAACTTCACCGACAGTTTCTAGATCATTGGGAAATTAAAAAAGATCTACTTCAGATCAATGCCAAGTATAACAGCATCAAGCACAATCTTGGTGAGTCCGTTCAAGACTATATTATCAGATTCAATGCGGTTTATAATGAAATTCCAGATGACTTAAGACCATCTAGAAATTCAGCTCTCCTTAAATTCCTAGATGGTTTCGATCTGGAGATGGCTTATTCATTACGAGACAGAGATCAGCCTACATTGGAAGATATGCAGAAGATTGTTGTTAGTGTTGAGGCGAATCTGAATGATAAGAGAGCCGGGTTGAAAGCAGATAAGAGAGTGAGCATAAAGGAAGAAGCTTCCACATCTACATCAGATCAGCACTTGCTTCGCAAAATGGAAAAAATGTTCAAAAGAATGACGCTTGATAAGCCCGAACTGCAGATTCGAAATCCCAACTACCGTGGCCAGCAGCAGCCACAGTTCAGAATTAAACAGCGTGAACAGAGAGCACAAGAACCAGCAGCCCAGCAGCAAGTAAAAACACCTCTTTAACAAAACTTTTTTGGTCAAGATTCAGACGATGAATATGATGTAGTAGGGGAGAAAAACCACTTCTTTACTCCCGATGATCTGCCCATTTATATCACTGAATATTAAGAGTATGCAGAAAGTTCAGCGGCACAAAAAGATGAGGATTTTATTTTAGCAAATGATGCATCTCTTGAGGAAGAATCAGATGAATACCAAAGAGGGTATATGAATGCTTTGTCCGCTCAGCAGAAGCAATACTCATTAAGAAATAGAGATGTGCCCATAAACCCAATTCAGAAGAGAAAAGAGGCTTCAACACCGAAGTTAGATTCACCTGTAGCACAGAAGAAAGGAAAAGAGACAATTGATCCCGCAGCTAACAAATCATCATCAGTAGAAAAGTCAAATCAGCCAAGCGTATTGAAGGATAAGGCTGAAAGGAAAGAAGTTCCAGTCAAAGAGGTCGAAAAGGTTTCAGCTTTTAGTTTCGAGAATCAAATTTCTAAATTGAAGGTATCTATTCCCTTGACAAAAATTATGAAGAATAGCAGTTATAGAGGTCAAGTCTCTAAAATTCTGAATTTTGATCCAATGTTTGACATGGTGAATATTGAAGATGATCAGCCTGAATTGATATTTGGGCCTGCTTTATTTGGTGAGTCCCCTGACAGCGATGTTCCTCCCTTTTATATCAGTTTGAGGTTGCATGAATTTGTATTGCATAATGTCATGTTCGATTCCGGTGCTTCGCACAATCTTATGCCAAAAGTAATCATGGAAAAGTTGGGTTTAGACATTACAAGGAAGTACCATGATTTTTACTCATTTGATTCCAGCCGAGTGAGATGTATCGGGCTCATCAAAGATTTGGTTGTTAGTTTAGATCAGATTCCTGCGAAGAATGTCTTGATGGACGTGATTGTGGTAGACATTCCTCCCCGATTTGGGATGCTCCTTTCTAGATCTTGGGGAGAAAAGTTGAAAGGGACACTATAGCTAGATTTCTCCTATGCAAAAATTCATGTCTTTGGTCAAATGAGAAAGTTATATCGAGAACAGAAGATGAAATACATGATAGCAAGAAAGGAGAAACCAATCAATCACCCTGTAAATTATGTACATACAGACTTAGAGTCTTTTGTTTTGTTTGCTGATAGTTTTAATGATATAGATAGTCAGTTAGTTCAAGCAGAAGATATACCAGACATTACCGAGAATTTCAGAGAAGTTCTGCAGAAAGAAAGACAATAAAAGCAACCTACTGTTGAGAAATCAGCTAAAGACGATGGGCAGCAAACAGGAAAAACAGAGCTGGCGCAATTTCAGCACTTAGAGGATGATGAAGATGGTCTTTGGACCATGGATTTCAATGGGTAGTGATGGTGCTGGAATTGGTATTTGGGTACGCAGTCCATTTTCCGCTCCGAATAAGGTGCCGAACAATGTGTGAGTATGTTCCTACAAACTAGCATTTGATTGTTCTAACAATGAGGCTGAGTATGAGGCTCTGATTGCTGGCCTAAAGATTCTAAGAAAGCTAAACGCGAAAAGAATTTCAGTCTATGGTGATTCTGAATTGGTGATAAAACAGGTAAAGGGTGAGTTTCAAGCCAAGCATCCTCGCATGAGGGCTTACCGTAATGCAGTTTTAGACATCTTGAAGTTATTTTCAGACTATACCTTGACGTGTGTGCCTCGCATCCAAAATGGTGTTGCTGATGGACTTGCTAAAGCAGCAAGCAATTTAAAAATCCCAATGAATTCCAGCAATAAGTTCGAGATCCATGTGAAGCACCGCCCTACCGTTCCGGATAATCAGAGATGTTGGCAAGTTTTTCAAGACGATGAGGAGATTAATGATTTCCTACAAAACAAGGGTAATTTTAAAGATACCTCCATAGATACATAACATGATGATGGTAATGATGATATGCAAATAAATCAGATGGAAGTGTTGCAGCTTAAGGATAACATCATTCCTGAAGGATTAATTCCTTTAGAGGAACTCTTTGATCAAGATGACGTAGCCCGCAAACGGACATTGAGGCCGACTGAAAAAGGTGTTGAAGAAGTAAATATTGGGACAACTGAAAACCCCAAGATGGTAAAGTTATCCAAGTCATTGTCACCAAAGGTAAGAGCTGAATATGTGAGTTTGTTGTCTTCATTTGCTGATGCTTTCGCTTGGGATTATTTAGATTTAAAGACATATGACACTAGTATCATTCAGCATACTATCCCTATTAAACCAAATCAGAAGCCTTTCCATCAGAAGTTGAGGAGAACCAATCCGAAGTTGTTGTTGTCAATTGAGAATGAGGTAAATAGGCTGTATAAATCAGGAATCATTATTCCCATCAGATTTTCTGATTAGATTTCCAATTTGGTGCCCGTTCGGAAAAAGACAGGTGAGATCCGTTTGTGTATTGATTTCAGAAATTTAAATAAGGTGTCATTGAAGGACAATTATCCGCTGCCAAAAATGGACCATATACTGCAGCGAGTAGTTGGAGCATCAAGGATTTCACTACTCGATAGCTATTCAGGATATAATCAAATTTTAGTTCATGAGGACGATCGTGACAAAACCGCATTCACCACTCCATGGGGAACGTTTCATTATGCGAAGATGTCGTTTGGTTTGAAAAATGCAGGTGCCACTTTCCAGCGTGCAATGGACATGGCTTTCGCTAATGATAAAGATGTATTTTTGGTTTTTTACCTGGATGATTTGACGGTGTTTTCAAATTCTGATGAAGAACATTTGTATCACTTGAAAGTTGTTTTTCAGAAGTGTAGAAAATATGGCATTTCGCTGAATCCTAAAAAGAGCTTGTTTGCCATGGATGAAGGCAAACTTCTTGGCCACATCATCTCAAAAGACGAAATTCGTGTTGACCCGGCACGTGTTGAAGCAATCCAGCAAATTGAACAGCCCCGGAACAAGAAAGAAATACAATCATTTAATGGTAAGATGAATTTTTTGCGTCGTTTCATTCCAAATCTTGCTGAGCACCTTAGAGATATCACAAACACGCTGAAAAAGGACAGCCAAGTGAAGTGGACGGAAGAGGCGGTAAAATCATTCAATTTGGTAAAGTTAGCTCTTTCTTCAGCTCCCATTTTAATCAGCCCGAATTACACACAGGACTTCATTTTGTTTTCATTTGCTTCTGAGCACACTTTGGCAGCTGTTTTAATGCAGAAAAGAGATGGAGTTGAGAAGCCCATTGTTTTTTTCAGTCAAATTATAAGGGATGGAGCCTTAAAATACAACATCATTGAGAAGCAGGCTCTAGCTCTTGTGAAGGCATTGAAAGATTTTTGTGTGTATATACTGCATTCCCATATTATCGCTTATGTTCCTAATGCTGCGGTCAAAGATGTTTTGGTACAAGCAGATCCGGAAGGAAGACGGGGTAAGTGGATCGCTGCGTTGTTAAAGTATGATGTGGAGATTAAACCCACCAAGTTGATTAAAGGACAAGGACTAGAAAAGCTCATGGCCAAAAAAAATCTGCATGCTTTAGACATAAATTTGATCGCTGCTATGTCTGATGAGGATGAGGAAAGTGCATCATTTCTGGTATCTGATAACTTTGTTTCTTCCCCTTGGTATGTTGACATTTTATATGTACTTCATAATTTGTCTCCACCACCCGGGATGCCTAGAGATAAGAGTAGAACCTTGAATTTGAAGGTTGCAAAGTTCTGTATTTTGAATTCTGCATTATATTGGAAAGACCCTGGTGGAATGTTATTGAATTGTTTGGTAGAGGAAGAAGCCAAAAGAGTTTTGGAGGACTTTCATAAAGGAGACTGCGGGGACCATCTATTTTGGAAAACCACAGCTAATAAGATTATGAGAGCAGGATACTATTGGCCTACTTTATTTTCTGATGTATATAAGGCTATTAAGAATTGTCACGAATGTCAAATTTTCGAAGGGAAGCAGAAATTACAGCCTTTGCCTCTTAAACCAATTGAAGTTAGTGCACAATTTCAGCAGTGGGGATTGGATTTCAATGGAGAAATCCATCCGGCATCTTCAGGTCAGCATAGATGGATATTGACAGCAACAGATTACTTCACGAAATGGATTGAGGAAATTCCCACAAGACAAGCTACGGATGTGGTAATTATTTATTTTCTTGAGAATAACATTCTGTCACGTTTTGGTTGTCCTAGTAAGATAATCACAGATAATGCAGCGGCCTTCAAGTCAAAAAGGATGGTTGAATTTTGCAATAAGTATAACATCAGCTTGGGACACTCAACTGCCTACCATCCACAAGGAAATGGATTGGTGGAATCTTCTAATAAGTCTTTGGTCAACATCATTAAGAAATTGCTGGAAATCAATAAGAAAGGATGGCAAAAGAAGTTAGTAAATGCGCTTTGGGCTGATCGGGTAAGTCAGAAAAAATCCATTGGCATGTCTCCTTTTGAGTTGGTATATAGGGTAGACACAATTTTTCCTACCTCTCTTGCTGTCCCGGTGGTCAAACTGCTTCAGGAAGACCGTAGTGAGGAAGATCCCATGAAAAGAAGGATAAACCAAATGATTCACTTACAGCAGACAAGGGAGGAGGTCTTTCAAAATACATTCAAGTTGCAGGAACGAATTAATAATATTTATGACAGGAAGGCGAAAGCAGATAAGTTTCAGCTGGATGAGGTGGTCTTGAAGTGGGATGCTCGAAATGAAGACAAGGGTAAGCACGGAAAATTTGAAAATCTTTGGAAAGGTCCTTTTAAGATCGCAGCATATCGGGGTCAAAATACATTTCTTTTGAAGGAGATGAATGGAGATGATTGTCCTGGAGGGCCGGTCAATGGTCGACTGCTCAAGCAGTACCATTTTTTAGTATTTTCTGCTGTATTCATCACCATTGTACATATCATTTCATTTCAGTTTCATCGCAAGTGTGTGCTGATGTCTTTTCTTCAGTCTGGGGCCCAGAGTGAAGGCTATAATTCTGAAGAAGGACAGAGGTCAGTTTGGTTTCAATTTATAGAGTCAGTATTTCAGTTTGTTCAGTTTTAAATTTCAGTCAGGTTTCAGTCAAGTTTTCAGTCAATAAATGTGTCAAAGGTTTTGTGTTATCTGTTGAAATAATGAATCCATAGCCCAATGGATGAAGGCATTGTCTAGCTCTTTCAGAGATCTGCCGTTCTTGGCATCTCCTTGGAGCTACCATCCCCATTGGAGCCAATGTTAGAGTCAGTCCTTACAGCCCTCCGTCAAAGATCATTTCGCTTGTTGCATATCATTTTTAGGTGTCTCGCTCACTTCACTTCGTTGCATTTCGCCAGGGGCATGCCATTGACTGACGAAAGGGTTTGGTATTCTTGTATTCCCTCATGCTTGTACCTGCTGGGCTAATTAAAACTCCTCAAAATTCATTGAAGTTCAGTTCACATCATTCATGGTCATAAATGATTGTTTTGGTCAACAAGAGTCTTTTAGTTTTAGAGTCTAGGGTTCAGTCTTTTGATATGCTTAATAAATGCCCGCAGGCCATGAGGATGGTTTTCGAAGAGGTTCTTAGTTCAAATTTTCATCATCAAACACATTTGAGGACATTTCTTGTTCAAAACTCTGTTTTGAATAAGAAATTGTCGAATTCATCTTTTGTAATAATTATGTATTTTTTTCCCCGTGAAAATTTCAAAGCATACTCTGGTTTCCTTTTCCAAACATCAACGCCAATATCCCTGCAAAAAATCAAATCATTTCATCAGTCCAAACTCAAAAAATCAATGAAAAGCCAAAAGACAGGGTTTCATTAAATGACAAAGTGCCAAAATAGAAAAACATTACAAAATGGGTTGTGGAGGAAGTAAAAATCAAAACAAACTCTTGCAAGATATTTTCCAAGGCTATATAAATCATTTGTGTGAAATTACATTCATAAATTCTCATTGCAAAGTCGAATTTGGAAGTGGAAGAGCAAACTGGCATTGAAGAGGCCATGACTGTGTGTTATCATTGTGCGCGACGCATACAAAGCAGGTGCGGTGCATAGAATGCACGCGGCGCACTGGGCGAAGCTTGGCAGTTTATTTTTGTGCAGGCGCGGCACACCAAACCAGCGTGGCGCATTGGGTTTGCGCGCGGCGCGTTGAGCCCTCCAGCCCAAAACTCATCAATGTTTAGTGATTTTTCATATTCAAATAATCTTCCCACTCCAAGTAAGTGTGTTAACGCCTGTTCAATGATTTTTGGGATATGCTATGGTGGTTTAGAAGTGGAGAAAAAAAGTATTTAATGGTGAAATATTTAACCCTACATCCATTCCAAAATCCGCTCCATAGGGTTTGAGGAAGAGATACTTGTAATTTGAATTTGGGTGTCAAAGATGCAACTTGTCAAAACAATCTCATTTCATTGTTATTGGAGTTTTTGTCACTATTATTATCATATCATTGTCTCACAGATATTATCATTGTTGTTATAGCACAGCCCCACAGTCCTATATTCATTGTCCCCATATCCCTTTACCCTTTGTTCCCATGTCAACAGATTCTCAAACCCTATCACTTGTTACCTCCTTCCCTTCATTGATTAAAACTTAAATTTCCACAAGCTTCAATGGCTGTTTTCATGTCTTTGACTGTAATTTTTCCATTTGAATAACTTTTATGTCTATCACATGGTAAGTCCCATTACTATCACCCATTCCCATACCATTTGTAAAGGTGTGTAATCTCAATATCTTCCAAAGCAGTGAGTAAATTGTTTGACTTTTCCAAAGCCACTTGACAGTCCATTGTGTTCACTTTGACACTTCCTTGCAGCATCTCCATTTTATGTGACCCATTTAGGCATTGAAACAAATACACCAATTTGCTCATTTTCTAACAAACCAAGCATACAGTTGACAAACACATTTCAATATCATGTCAGAGACAGATTCTCCATATGAACAGGGGTACGAGCAAGACAGTGATTCATCTATAGAGGTTAATGTGCCAAGGAGGTCTCACAAAAGTGGCAGGCATGTCAGGGAGGAGCCCACTTCTTTGACCCAATTGCAGGCTTTCCCGCTTGCAATGGATTTTTTTCAGCGTCAGTCATGTTTCCATTATTGTGAGATGATTTCCCAAACTCAGCATAAACATGAGTTAGCTCACCTATTTGTCTTTCATTTCCATAACGGTCGTGTAAACCTTGCTGGGGTGGATTTTACTTTGTCACCAGAGACCATTTCAGAGGCGACTTGGATACCAAACATCGGGGAAGAGTGGAATAAGCGGCAATAGTTGGATAGAGCCTATTATGAGCCATATATCAGACTTGGGTATATGAGGCAGCTGAGTAGGGTATTTCCATTCTGATTTCTGAAGGATGATTATGCACCATTGATGAAACTCATCATTCGTTATTTTAGTTGTGAAGGGCGCTTTTCATGCTTGTATGCATATCACATCCGGTTGTTGATGCACTTCACGAGAGTGCGGTTGATGAGCATTCCATACTTCATGTACCGTAACATACAGCGGATGAAGTTTCTTTTATAGAATAAGACCCCGGCACAGCAGCATAACAGCATATATCATTACGCGCTGATCAAAATCATGGTGGTACATCAGCTCGCACAGCAGGGCATCACATGGGATGAGTTCATCTCCCGTGACTTCTTTGCAGCGCCACAGCCACCTCCCGAGGTAGTTCATGATGAGGGAGAGCCTTCACACCAGTTTGATATTCCTGAGACTGAGCATATCAGTGCTCCAGTGTATGTTACATATCAGCGAGGCCACAGAGCCTTATTTGCAGCGACACGACGAGTACTATCTCCACCCGGGGTGGAAGGGGTCTCGTTGACTTCATCAGCAGCGCGAGTACTATCTCCAAATGGTGTGGAAGGGGTCTTGCCTTCGACATCAGCATGGGTATAGGTTCAGGACAGAGGCAAGAGTCCTATGCACGATGACGGCCCTTCAGGAGGCCGACACACTAATTTTATACTCATCGATGTTGATGCGAGCTCTCCTAGCTCGAAATTGAAAGAGATCATCTAGGAGAAAAAGGCTGAGATTGACACGCTGACTGAGAAATTACAGAGATCTCAGTGGGTGATAGATTACTTGGATCAGCATAACAAACAGCTGGAGGATTAGCACACACTTGTAGAGTTGCGGCAAATCCGTGAAGATCGACAATTGGCCTGGAAGAGACCAGGTGACATGACACCATTTGAGCGAGAAACTTGCCCTACGCATGTCAAAATTCATCTGGAGAAGCTATTGGCGAAGGCCAATAGGGACAAATACATGCTCCGTCATATGAAAAATCACTATTAGGCCCGCACGCACATTTGCAGAGCAAATATGAAGATCCTAAAGGCAAGGTTGAGCAAAGCACTGAAACGGCGAAAGAGGCCTGATCCACTCCAAATCTTGGCCGAGGATTTGTTGGCTGAGCATGAGGCATGATGGGGACTCTTCACTCTCAATTTCAGCAAATTTGGAGAATTTTTTGTCATTTTGAAAATTTTGGTCACAAAACAGGTTTTTTCGCCCGACGCGTCGCGCCACCTGACGCGCGCTTACGTTTGGGAGATCTTCTGGAGGAAAAATTTACATTTTTGGGTTTTTCATGATATATTTTGTATGTTCAGAAATGGCCTAAGCATTTCATCAAATTCTGGGTGGTCTTAAGGGCCAAAAACTGCATGAAAATCACCTTTCTGCCACCTTTTGCACTAGCAGGAAGAAGTCTTGGGAGAATGAAGTTTTGGAGGGGCAAATGAGTGCAACATTGAAAAATTCCACTTGGGTTGGATAGAAGACATCTATTTCTTTCGAACGAGCTATCATGAGCTTGATTTGGACTTCAGGAACTGCTCCAAAAGGAGGTCCAAAGTAGCGCCTCGCATAAAGCTTTGGAGCGCGGCGCATAGAGGAATTCAGCCTATTTTTTCACCTTCCAGCTCAGAAATTCGGCCAGTATTGACTAGTTTCACCTTTTGATGTAATTTTTGATCTAGCTTGATGTAATTTGGTAACCATGATGTAATTTTGGCATTTATTTACTTGTTCTAGATGATTCATTCACAAAAAAGTGAAAATCAAGTGAATGGATCAGTTTCCTAGCTTATAGAGGCAAGTTGTTTGGCTGCCTAGATTTTAGCTCTTTGTTTAGAATTGGTTCAAACTGCTCCTAGAAGAATGAGCTAGACCCCTAGAGGTAGGGGAAGGGGTTAGACTTGTCTATTTATTTTATTTTCTGAGACGCTTTCAGGGTTGGACTCTTGGGAAAAGTTTGGCACACTATTGTACATATTTTCTGCATTTTTGGCTAAGGAAAGACCAGAGGTTTTGCAGCACCTGTTGGGATTCTTGTGGCTTTCAGTTTTTGATGGTGTTTTCTCTCAGTTATTTGTAAGTTATTTAATGTTTTATGTATTCCATTCCCTTCATTTTCTTCTGAAACTAAATGAATGAGTAAATGAGGTAGAATTCATTGATTCAGTGCTCTTCCTTTAAATTGGTTTAGTTTTATATGTTTTCGCTAGTTTGGAGAGGATCCTTATTCTCCCTTTCCCTCTTCATCTCCTTTTCATTCTGATCCATCCATACACATAATCAAAAGCATCAAGAATACTGCCTACCTTGCCCCAATTCGAATTCTGCGAAGATCTGGCCTCATCCCCAAGCCCAAAATTGCATTCCCATTTTTCCAACAAAAACCCAAAAAATTTAAATCAAACTCTTCCATTTGTTTACCTAGCCTAAAATCAGTATCCTTGAAAGTTATCTCAGACCATATTGTTCATTTTTACTGAGTTTGACCCGGAGAGAGCCCCCTCCTGTCCTCGTAGGGCTAGCTACGAGGCTAAGCTTGGTTTGATGTTGCCTTGAGTTTTACCTTATTTTAGCCTTAGGTAGATTCGAGCGCTAACATACTGTGGGATTTGTTCTCTCTGGCAAGG
>JAXQQM020066837.1:0-67735 GCA_034641835.2 Pinus albicaulis
TGCATTGAAATCACACAATTGAGAAATAAGGATCGAAAGAAAAAATTGTAGAAAACAATGTGTTTACAATGTAAAATCCAAGTCTGTATTTGATATGCCGAGAGGCATATTTATAAAACTCCTATGCATTAAATGTTTCAGAGAGTTACGCCTTATGCTAATCAAAACTAGCTAAAATTAACTTTGAAATATAAGATAACACAATCCTCTCATGATTTGCTATCAACTCAACAAATCATGAGGCTAAAAATATGCATCTCGCTTGCCTAGTTCGCCTCCTGCGGTGGTTGAATTTTCCCTTGGCTGAGCTACTATGATGTCTTCTTTATCAATCCAGGCTATGAAGGTAGGAAAAAATTGTTGTACCATCTAATTTCCACCTACCCATATGCCACATTCCTCGGTTGGATCTTCAGAACCTATCAAACCTTGGACTCAGCTGCAAAATCATAGGTTAGATGCGAAATCAATGTAATTTTATAGCCAATGTAAATATTAAGCTAAATAATAAAGAAAATTTCCATTTATGAAATATAATATGATCAAGTACATGATATTCCATAAGCCTTGTGAAATGATTCCCAAATTCAAGTTATGAAGGTTAAAAAGAGGAAAATGGAAGAAAAAGGGTTGTAAAAAAGAATCAATTTTGGGGTTCAACAAGTAGACAATTGAAGAAATTTCGTTTTGGACTCTTCAGGGTAATGGATCTCCATGGGGAGGAATATATATATATATATAATTAATAATAACCGTAGAGATTGGGAAAGGAGTTTTTCCATGACAAGCCTCAATGGTGGTACACTAGCGGATCTGTTTATATATATATATATATATATATATTACAAAGAGAAAAAATATTTACATGAAAACCTACAATCTTATTTGATTTAGAGTTAATATTTTTAACGCCATAATTTCTAATTCAAGTCTAAAGAAAAAGAAAAACTGTTAAGGAACGATTAAGGAATAGGCTTGATTGAAAAGCTAAAGTAGGGGCGTAGAAACACATCTACAAAATATTTTTCTTTCTGAGACCTGAACTCATGAACCAGATTGGAAAAAACATAATAATAGAAAATCGCCAAAGGTATTATATGAGAGTTAGCTTGATCTAGGTGGATATTGGTGGCCACTCGCCTATTCCACTTGGGGCCCCACCATTATCTCTTTCAATTTTTTAGTTTCGGCACAACTTACTATTTTTAGCATTTTTTCGAGAACATGGGTCCATGGACCAATGTTTCTCACATCAAAATTTGTATTCCTTAGATAGATATTTCTAACAAGGTATGGTGCACGTCAAAAAAAGATCGTATGCCAAAGTTACTTCCCTGGGAAGTTGAAACACCAATTTACCCAAACGGGGCCCATAGTTTTGGCGCTTCATCTCCTAGGGTTAGGTTTTTGGATGTTTAGGATTTTCCATTGTTTCTCAATAATAAATAGGTCATTGAGCCTCATTGTAACATAGTTCAGAGGCCTGTAGCCACCACATATCTTCTCAGAGATAAGCTACCAGCGCCCTAGCTAGTTAATTTCCATTCTGTTTGTAAGCAAATTTTAGCTCTTTGATATTAATGAAATGAAGTGTTATTCCCGTTGCACAGATACATTCAGGAGGAAATGGAGTTCCTCAACATTTCCTTGCTTGGTACGACATATCGGTATGCTGCTAAGATTGAGCAGAAATTCAAACATAAGAAGTGAGACTTTAGTTCTGCAAATCAAAAGCAAGGGAAAGGCGCCCCAAAAATGCAGAACAAAGGATAAAGCCAAGGCATGGTAGCCCATGGAAACCTACCAAAGCCGCAAGAAAATAACAACACTGCGAATCCAAAGAAGGACACGGGAAAGTGGTGTGAGTTCCATAAGAGCTCCACTCACAACACAAGTGAGTGTCGAGCTAAGAAGTTGTTGGTGGCCGATATGAGGGCTTCTGAATCGGATGCATACTCTGACTCTGAATCAAATTCCGACAAGGGGAATTTTAAAGGGAAGAAGATTATTGATTTGGAGCCCAACACCACCGTTTCCACTGCGAAGATCTAGAAGGAGGAGCCAGAAGATCCAGAGGAGGAGGAGCGTCTCCTCCACTCCTAGATGTGGGTAAAGGGTTCCCCGTTACAGTTCATTTTCGACAGTGGGAGCCAAAAGAACCTCATTTCAGAAGACATCGTGAAGTGGTTGGGCTTGCTGACCACAACACACCCACAACCATACACCATTGGGTGGCTTCACCAAGGACGAGATCTCCGCGTCAGCCAACTGTGCCACCTTCCCTACAACATTAAGCCCTTCATGGATGAGGTACTATGTGAAATTTCTCCTCTTGATGTTTGTGATGTATTATTAGGCCAACCATACTTGTGGAAGCGACATGCTGTGCATGAGTCTCGACCTCACGCTGTTATTGTTACTTTGGGAAATAAGTTGTACAAGATACTAGAGGTACCACCGCTTGCCACTATCTCTTTGGTTACAACAAAACAATACAGTAAGCTCATTTCCAAAACCAAGAATTTTTTTTTCCCGATGATTGGCCCCCAGGGCAAGAAGAAGACTATGGCCATGACCTCTAGACAGGGCTCCTCTTAAAGACAAAAACAAGTGGACAAGGTTGTGGAGGAGTACAGGGACATCTTCACCTCACCCATAGGGGTGCCTCTACACTGTCAGGTCAAGCACCCCATTGATCTGACCCCAGGTGCGCCGCTACCCAATGGATCGATCTATCGACACTTTATTATGGAGAACGATGAAATCAAGAGCCAGATTCAGGAGCTACTAAAGAAAGGTCACATCCGACCGAGTTCATCGCCTTGTGGGAGCCCGATCGTGTTGGTACAGAAGAAGGATGGGAATTGGAGACTCTATATTGACTATCGGGCACTGAACAAGATCAATGTTTGAAATAGGTACCTGATCCCATGGATTGATGACCTTCTGGACCAACTGAAAGGGGAAAAATATTTCACAAGATCGACTTGAAGTCTAGGTATCACGAGGTACCAATTGAACCCTCCAATGTGTGGAAGATGACCTTCAAAGCCAAGGAGGGCCTTTTCGAATGGCTGGTCATGCCTTTCAGGTTGACGAATTCGCCTACACCATTCATGAGGTTGATGGAAGACATCTTGTGGCCATTCACCAACTCATTTGTAGTGGTGTACTTGGATGATATTCTAATCTTCAGCCAGACTTGAGAAGAGCACCTCCACCACATCCGATAGGTCCTCCAAACACTGCGACAACACAAGTTGTGTTCCAATTTGGGGGAGTGCACTTTTGGCATGAACCAAGTTCAATATCTGGGATACATTATTGATGAAAGGGGGTGCATGTGGATCCAACCAAGATCTAAGTCATTCAGGATTGGCCAGACCCAACTACTCTAACAGAGCTTCGAAATTTTCTGGGTCTTGGTAATTTCTACCACAGGTTCGTGTTGGGATTCTCTCATATCACTTGGCCCTTGAGCCAAGTCACCAAGGGAGGAGCGAAAGAAAATTTCTTTTGGTCAGAATCTCAACAAAAGGCGTTCCTAGAATTGAAACATTGCCTCTGTTCTGCCCCAACGCTCACATTACCAGACTTTCAACAACCATTTGAGATCGAGACATATGCCTATGACTATGCTATTGGGGTAGTTCTTACTCAAAAGGGACATCCAGTGGCATATCACAGTAAGACATTGTCTGACATAGTCTGCAAGTATCCCACTTATGACAAAGAAATGTATTCCATTGTATAGGCTTGTCGAAAATGGAAGCATTACATTTTGGGGAAGGAAGAAATCACCCACACAGACCACCAGCCCCTGTAGTTCATACAGACACAAGGGAAGTTGCAAAACGATCACCATCATAAGTGGTCCACATATCTGCAACAATTTCATTTGAAAATCAAGTACAAGAAGGGTAGCACCAATAATTTTGTAGACTGCTTCAGTCGACCACCGATCATGGTGCTAACCACTATTCTTAACTCTTGGGGTTACGAGACTTCTGATTGGCTGCTTCTCTATAAGAGCGATCCAGAATTCGGCCACATATATAAGACACTCTTGGAGGGTACGCAAGTTCCAAATTTTCACCTCCAAGATGCACTTCTATGTCACCTAGGACACCTTTGTGTTCCTTCAAGTGAGTGTGCCAATATGATTTTGGAAGCACAATACAGTCGAGTTGCTGGGAATTTCGGGGTCGAGAAAATAATGGCAGCACTGCAAAAGTATTTCTATTGGCCGAACCTTCGTAGTACATCAGATCCTGCACTGCTTGCACCATTGCCAAACCAACCATCAAGAAGAAAGGCCTCTATACTCCACTACCTACATCTAGTCGACCTTGGAAATCCATCTCCATGGATTACATGTCGGGCCTTCCTTCTACTAAGCATGGAAATGACTGTGTTTTCATGGTCATCGACATATTCTCGAAGATGGCCATTATGGCGGCCTGCAAGAAGAATATCACATCAGAAGCCACTGCTAAACTCTTCTTTGAATGAGTGTGGGTGCACTTTGGGATCCCATAGTCTATCATCTTATATCGGGATAGAAGGTTCCTCAACACATTTTGGTCCAACCTCTAGTCAATGATAGACACCAAACTCACCAAGTCCACAACTTTCCATCCCCAAACTGATGGCCAGACAGAGGTCGTCAATAGTTTGATTATACACATTTTGCACATGTACAATTCAAAGCATCCACACACATGGGATGAGAACCTCCCCTATGTACAACACAGTTATAACTGGGTTCTCTACAACTCAACTGGCCACAACCCCTTTATGTGGGCTTGGGATTCCAGCCACTATGTCCCATTGACGTAGCCACGCAATTTGCAGCTACTCAGGCTGATTCGGCTCATGTCCAGTCTAAAGATGACAAAGCGAACAAATTCATCGAGCACATTCAACACATCTGCCAACAGGTTCATGACATATTGGACAGAGCCAATGCTAAGTACAAGCAACAACATGATCAACATCGGGTGCCACACAAATTCCAGGTGGGCGACAAAGTATGGCTACATTTGCAGAAGGAGCGCCTCACTGGACCCCACTACAAGCTTCGTCCGCTCCGATATGGGTTGTACACCATTAGCAAGGATGTAGGGAACAATGCATTTGAGCTCAGTATTCCACCATTCCTTGGTATGCACCCAATATTCAATGTGGACCGCCTTCGGCCCTACTTCCCACCTCTACTGGACACCTCTGACATTGCTGAACAACTCACACCAACAGAGTCAAATCTAGACTGCATGGAACATCCTACCACAGATTTTATCATGGACATGAAAGTCAAGAACACTCGCCAACAGAAGATCCAACTGTATCGAGTTGTCAAAGCTGGCCAACTCCTACACCAAGGCAAATGGTTCACCAAGGACCAAGTTCACTTGAAGTTTCCTCATCTCATGGAGGAACTCAACGCAATGGGGACCATTACTTCCTAAGGGAAGAGGAATGATCCAGGTGGATATTGGTGGCCACCCATCTATTCCACTTGGGGCCCCACCATTGTCTCTTTTAGTTTTTCAGTTTCAACCCAACTTACTATTTTAGCAGTTTTTCAGGTCCTGAACTTCGAGAGTCGTTTTGAGGCCCTAAACGACATTTTTTGGGAAACCAGAGGGAAACATGGGTGCATAGACTGATTTTTCTCACATTAAAAGTTATAGTCCCTGGATATATCTTTCTAATGAGGTATGGTGCGCATCAAACAGAGATCGTATGCCAAAGTTACGTCCCCGGGAAGTCGAAACACCAATTTACCTAAACAGGGTCCATAGTTTTGGTGCTTCATCTCATAGGGTTAGTTTTTTGGATGTTTAGGGTTTTCCATTATTTCTCGATAATAAATAGGCCCTTGAGCCTCATTGTAACACAATTCAGAGGCCTGTAGCAGCCACATATCTTATAAGAGATAAGCTACCAGCGCCCTAGCTAGTTTATCTCCATTTTGTTTGTAAGCGAATTTCAGTTCTTTGATATTTATGAAATGAATTGTTATTTCCACTGCATATTTGTATTTATGGTTATATGTGTATTCTATTGCGTTCCTACATATATCCGGATCATAGCTACACATATGCATGGCTATGTTTACATGAAAATAAATGTATACTAACCATCAATATAGATGAGGCATTGAAAAATGATATGTAAACAATAAAAAAACATAGTGAAGCAGTCACTTAGTACATAAAATATTTGGATTAAATTAAAAATATAATATCTATATTTCACTATAGAGAATATGCATGACCAAAATAAACATTTTGCATGTGGAATGAATGTATAATACCGAGGAAATACATCACATTACAGTGAAATAACAACTAGTCATTCAAAAAAACTATAAGATTGATCTATAGGTCAGGTAGTCTTTTCTAGCTTGAAATTTTATGTCCATTACAACCAACAAGTCCAAATAAATACATATAAATTTACCACATTTTGTCTGGGTTGGAAGCCCTTGTAATAAAATAAAAAAAGAACCCAAAAGAACCCAACAAAAAGGCATGATGCCTTTATAGAAAAATTTCTGAGAACTATTTCTACAACATTTTTGTATAATCCTAAATTTTGAGTATGATTAAACAGGTACATCCCAGCTCATAATGAGTCACGTTGAGTGAGAAATAAATCAAACTTGACCTACCTAAAATCAATAGATGATGGGATTGGAGGCAAAGTACGCCCAGGTGAAGGTAACACAAGAATCACATCTCAATGTAGCTATTTTACATGCACCTAAATATAAAAAAAGACCGTAAAACAAAAAAGGGGTCACACAAAAAAACCCATTACCTTTCCCTATACATGAACAAGCTAGAAAAATAAGGCATATGTCCTGAAACGAGTCCTCACCTGAATATCTCATTAGTTTCCCCTTTGCGCTTGCAATCTTCACACTGTCAAACTCACTCTATGTGCTCTGGGGTTTTCCTGTCTACTTCCCTATTATTTATATTTGAATATTAAACTTTTCTTCTTAGAATAAAATTTTTCTCGAACTACTCCAACAAATCAATGCCTCCCTATTTTTAAGTGCTTATCCCTACTTGGCTCTATTTCCACGCAGGGAAAGAAACCAATTCCTAATTTTATTCCTAATTAATTAAAAAAATATAAAACAACTAACTGCTCTCATAAATAAATAAATAATAAAATATTAACGCTAATGTTTATTCCTCTTGAATTAGCCACAACATGCGAACATAAAATCACATTGCTGGCTAAGTCCAGATGCTCCTGCATCAGACTCTCGGGGAAGAAAAAGAGAACTGATCTTGCTATGCTTCAAGACTTACTCCAAACTTCTGTAGCTCTGCTGCAGTCATCCAAATGGCGTCTTCCATCGGTTGTCTTTTCCATTTTACTAAATACTGATAATAGGTTTGACCCCTGGTTTTCTTTGATACTCTTTTCTCCAAAATGGCTTTGACTTCCTTCTTTCCTGTTTTGGGCATCTGCTCTTCCCAATTTACTGTCAGGTTTTCTTCTACTGTCGAGTCCCCTTGTGGTTCTTCTTCTGGTTCTTGGTATAGATAAAAATCTGCAACATTGAATATTGGCAATATTTCAATTCCTGTTGGCAATTTAACTTCATATGCATTTGAAGAAATTTTTCTTACAATTTTACATGGTCCTATCTTCTTCATTTTTAATTTGTTATATGTTTTAACAGGAAATATTTCTTTTCTTAGATATACCATGACTAAGTCACCCACTTGGAATTCCTTTTCTTGCCTCCTCATATCCGCTCTCTGCTTTTATTTGCTACTTCTTTCCTGCAATCTGTTTTTGACATCTTCCTGTAGTTCCTGCATCTGTTCTGTAAAGTCTTTAGCCTTTGCGCTCCTTACCTCTTGTTTTCCCAGATCTCTAAGTTCATACACACTTATTGGATGCATTCCAAAAACAATCTGGAATGGACTCATACCAGTACTTCAATTTGGGGTATCATTGTAAGCAAACTCAGCTTGAGCAAGGGCTAAATCCCACAGTTTAGGATTTTTATACACCAAACTTCTCAATATGCTTCCAAAACTTCTATTCACTACCTCGGTCTGTCCATCTATTTGAGGATGATATGATGAACTAAAACTAAGGTTGGTACCCAGTTTCTTCCATAGAGTTCTCCAGAAACGTCCCACAAACTTGGTATACTTGTCAGACACAATGCTTACAGGTAATCCATGTAATCTTACGACTTCTGAAAAAAATAGATTAGCAATATATGTTGCATCACTTGTTTTCTTGCATGCAATAAAATAAGCCATTTTAGAAAATCTATCCATAACAACATAAATGGAGTCATTTCCCCTTTGAGTTTTTGGAAAACCCGAAACAAAGTCCATATTAACTGCATCCCATGGTTGGTCGGGTATTGGTAATGGTTGACAATCTTGTATTCTGACTTTTCCCCTTAGCATGCTGACAAATCTTGCATTTTTTTGTAAACCGTTTAACATTAGTTTGCATCTTTGGCCAGTAATAAAAATTGTTTACCTGAGCAAATTTTTTGTCCTGTCCAAAATGTTCGGATAGGCCTCCACTATGTTTCTCCTTGATTATGTTTTCCCTCATAGAAAATTTAGGAATACATAATTTATTACTTTTGAATAGTAATCCTCCTTGGATAAGATAATCCAACCACTGGATTCTATTATGGACTGCTGGATTTTCTACACTTGCATAAATTTCTTTGAACTCTGCATCATCTTTATACATGTCAACCATTTCCTCGAATCCTACAACACCAACTTGTAATTCCTACATAATTGAGTTCACCTTGCTCAAAGCATCAACAACTTTGTTCAATTTACCACTTGTATGTTTGATTACAAAAGCGAAAATTTGCAAATATTCTACCCATTTGGCATGTTTCTTATTTAATTTTTGCTGGTTGTTTATAAACTATAATGTATGATTATC
Organism: Pinus albicaulis; assembly: GCA_034641835.2. Taxonomy (NCBI): domain Eukaryota; kingdom Viridiplantae; phylum Streptophyta; class Pinopsida; order Pinales; family Pinaceae; genus Pinus; species Pinus albicaulis. Next base: position 8,956 of record JAXQQM020066837.1, read on the forward strand.
AGAATATAACAAAAACTCCTTTGGCAACAAATAATGTCTCCATTTTTTTAAAGCCTGTACAACAACGTAAAACTATTTGTCATAAGATGAATATTTCTTCTTTGCTTCATTTAGTTTTTCACTGAAGTATGCTATTGGTTTATGCTCTTGACTCAAAACTGCTCCAATCACAATTCCACTAGCATCAGTTTCAACCTGGAAAACCTTCACAAAATTTGGTAAAGCTAAAACTAGTTTTTCAGTAATTTTTTTCTTCAGCAATTTAAAGTTTCGACTTGCTGCTTTTGTCCATTTGAATGGCTAATTAGTTTCTCTGATTGTTTCAATAATGGGTGCACAAATCTAACTAAATATTCGGATAAATTTTCTGTAAAAACTTGCAAAACCATGAAAGCTTCTTACCTCAAATATGCTTCTAGGAGTTGGCCAATTCATGATTGCTTGGATTTTCTCCGGATCCATTTTCAACCCTTCCTTAGAGACTACAAATCCCAAATAAATTAGTTATTCCTTCATAAATCTGCACTTCTTCAAATTTGTTAGCAGTTTTTCTTTCTGCAAAGTTTTTAAAACTAATTTAAGGTGTTTCAGATGCTCTTCTTTACTTCGACAGAAAATGAGAATATCATCAAGATAAACAATTACAAACTTGCCTGTATATTCCTTCAAAAATTCATTCATTAACCTCTTGAAGGTACTGGGTGCATTAGTAAGCCCAAAAGGCATTACTAACCATTCATACAAACCACTGCTTGTTTTGAATGTGGTTTTCCACTCATCCAATTCTCGAATTCTTATATGATGATACCCACTCTTCAAATCTATCTTAGAAAAATATGTCGATCCAATCAAACAATCCATTAAATCATCCATTTGTGGTAAAGGAAAACAATACCTGATGGTGATTTTATTTATGGCTCTAGAATCTGTGCACATGCGCCATTCGCCCCCTTTATTTGGACTGAGTACTGTTGGTACAACACATGGATTGAGGCTTTCTCTGATTAATCATTTATCCATTAACTCTTGCACTTGTCTTCCAACTTTGGAATTTTCCTGCAGAGTCAACCTGTAGGCTTCTTTATTCGGAAAAATTTCTCCAGGGACTAAAACAATGTGGTGACTAATACTCCTGATTGGCAGTAACGCATTTGACAACTCATCCACAATAATATCAGAAAAATCATTCAACATATTTTGAATTTATTCAGGTATATATTCTAAATTTGTAGAAGTTAAAATTACCTTGGTTCTCCCTACAATAACAAAATGCATCTCTTCGCCTTTCTCGACTTCTTATAATAGGGCTTTACCACTCATCAACATAACGCTGTTTCCAGGCGCTTCCTCGTCAGCTTCAGCTTTCAATGGCAACAATGTATGCTTGTTCCCATTTTCTTGAGAGTATAAGTGTTTCTTCTACCATCATGTATGGCTTTTCAATCAAACTTCCAAGGTCTTCCTAACAATATGTGACATACATCCATCGGCATTACATCACATAAAATAAAATCCTTATAAGTAACAATTTGGATTTCGACCTTATATTGTTCAATTACAATAATTTGATGGCCTTTTTGGAGCCATGATACTTTATAAGGAGTGGGGTGTACTGTTTTCTCTAACTTCAATTTGTCCACCACTTCTGTAGAAACAAGGTTATCAGTACTCAAGGAAAATTTTAGGGTCTAATATTCGCAGGTGGGCTAATGTTTTATACTTTCTCAAAAAAAATTATTCGCCAATTTCCATTTTTTCTAAAAATAATTTGCTTAAGTTTTATAGTATGAAATTATTTTACCTTAAAAATCGCCAAGATCTTATATATACTAATACAATATAATCATAAATTTATATATTTTAACAAAAATATCATCAAACATTTTATAAATTTTCTATTAGAGATTACTAAGATTCTCCAAGGTTTCTAAACTTTCGAATGGATATCCATCCTTAAAATTTTCCCTGTGACAGTACTTCCACTATCAATTACCAATTCGCAACACTTACCTTTTGACTTACATACAATTCTGATCAGATTATTTCTTTGAGTTGGTTCTATGGCTTTCGTAGCTGCTTTAAGCAATATCCTCTTCAACAACAAGGATTCTCCAGCTTAAGGTGGTTCCTCTTTGGCTACAATATGAGGAATTTCTTCTTTTGTTTCAGCAACATTCACATTTCACTGGGTTGTTGATCTATTGTGAGGACAATCCCATGACCCATGTCCCCACTCACCACATGTAAAGCACCGAATATCTCTTCCTCGACCTCTACCTCTGGGCACAAAAATTCTGCGACCAGAGTCTCCTCTCTGTGGTGATCTATTACTTGAACTCCCTACTTCATTCTGGGAGTGTTGAAATCTGGACTTAAATGTTCCTCTTCCTCTTGCCAGACTCTTGCCTCTATTCCTCTGATTTTTTTTGCACAACATTTTCTCCTCTTCCCTCAAAGATGCTTGATAGGTATCCTCAATCGTCTTCAAATTTAATATGCTGATTTCATCCTGTATTTCATATCTTAAACCATTTATATATCTAGCTACTTTTTCTATGTCATCTTCAATATGTCCCGCTCTAATACTCAACTTATAAAATTCTTCAGTATATTCTTTGATAGTCATCCCTTTCTGCTTTAAGTTTTGCAATTGTCTAAAAATATTTAATTGATATTTCAGCATGAAATTACCTTTCAGTTTACTCAACATCTTATCCCATTGCTTGATTTCGGGTTTCCCTTTTCTTTCTCTGGACAATTGTAGTTCATCCCACCACATGGCTGCATGACCCATCAATCTCGTGGCTGCAAACTTCACTTTCTTCTTGTCATCGACTTCTTCATAGTCGAAGTATTTGTCTAATGAACTGATCCAGTCTATTAATACTTCCACACTAAGGTTTCCATCATATAAAGGTACTTCTACCTTTGGTCTGCTACTGGTCTTTGCTAGCATATTCATAACTTTAGCTGCCTCGCTTTCTTCCTCTATTTCTTCTTCGGTGGTTTCTTCTTCATCTGCACTGGAAATTTCATCATATGTTGCCCTCCTCTGAGTAGTTTCTATTGTGGCCACCCTTGTACGCAGGTGTCAGATTTCCTCTAGCAGAACTGCATTTTCTATAAGTCTCCCTCGACCTATTCTAGCCCCCCTTTTGGGTAACATTCTCTGCAATTCTCAAGAACAACTCAATGGATCTAATACCAAAATTAATGCAGTGAACAAATGCGCACGTTAATATTCAATGGAGAAAGAAATTATATTATACATAAAACCAAAATTTTGAACTCTACACATGTGATGGAGTTCATACCCTTTGCACTTGTCTCATAAATATTTTATACAACTGTTATTTTTGTTTTAGTGTGCAACTCTAATTCTCAAATAACACAAAACATAGAGACTGCAATCTATATTGGCCGAGATTTATATCTTCGATTCACAATTTTCAATTTTTCTTCATACTTCATCAATGTAAACGACATTCTAATGCAAATGTCAATACAATATTTAATGGAATTATTACCATACATGAGACATTGGCACAAGAGAGCGAATGTTGTATTGGCATGCCTTTGCGTTACTGTTAATGCAATTGTGCATTTATAATCACTGTTATAAACCACGTATTTCACAATGCGTTTTCTACAGAAATTATTTGCAAATGTTGACGCCAGTTGGAGGGCAACACAGGTTCGGGCTGCAGTAATTGATTTCCATTCCCAATTGGTCTTCATGGTATTTCCCAATCAGTCTTTGCGTCCAACGTTCCACTGTCTCCGCACTTTACTGGCATTCCAGTCTATAATAGTTGATTGCCATTCTTCATTGGCCGACTTCCACTTTGGATTTCATGTTGAAGCCATGCCATTCACCTACCACGCACACTCTGAGGTTGCCCAATCTGAGATCGACTTCACCATCGACGTTTGCTCCAGTTGCACAGATGTTCCTGCAATTAACACACTCATCTATTGCATATATATAATTGCAGAGTCAATAATCAAAAGAAAACATGTAATGGTAGAATAATCACTATATTGATATCACATGGGCCAAATATCTCATTAGTTGCCCCTTTGCGCTTGCAATCTTCACACTGTCAAACTCACTCTATGTGCTCTTTGGTTTTCCTCTCTACTGTCCTTATTATTTATATTTGAATGTGAAATTGTTCTTCTTAGAATAGATTTCTTCTCGAACTACTCCAACAAATCAATGCCTCCCTATTTTAAAGTGCTTATCCCTACTTGGCTCTATTTCCATGCAGGGAAAGAAACCAATTCCTAATTTTATTCCTAATTAATTAAAAAAATACAAAACAACTAACTACTCTCATAAATAAATAAATAATAAAATATTAACACTAATGTTTATTCCTCTTGAATTAGCCACAACATGTGAACATAAAATCACATTGCTGGCTAAGTCCAGATGCTCCTACATCATATATATATATATATATATATATATATATATAGGGAACAACCTAATTTTTAAATAAGTTGGATTACAATATCATGGGCCAATTCCATGGTTTCTCAAAACCACATGCCAAAGAAACCATAACTCACTTCACACAATAATTGTTATTATCATAATTTTAATTAAATCAATAAAATTAATTAAAAAAGATAAAATAATATAATTGATTTAGAGATAAATCTAAACCTTTTATTTGTGTATATTATTAAAAAAGATTAGAATATTCAATGAAGATTAAATCTATATCATTTAACTAATAATTATTATTAATTATATTAAATTTCTAGAAGCTTGTTAAAAAATAAACATGTTTATCAAAATAATTATAATTGTTTTGATGAAACAAAAATTATTACTATAAATAGGTGATTATATATAAAAATTGTCAAATTTTGTCAAAACCTTACCAAAAATTTCATGTTTTTTTGTGGAAATTTGAAGCCTAGTGTGACTAAGCATCATAGTTCATGATAAAATATACTATAAACAAAATGAAATAAAATATTTTACCAAAAGTATTATATATGTATTCATAACTAATTTATATAATTATCACTAAATGCATTATAATTATCAATAAATATTTTTTTATAATGATTATTATTTTTAATATTTGATTTTTTTTTAAAATAAAATATTTAATTATTATTTTAATAACTACTTCATTAGTAAATTAGAGTACATATTTTTAATAGAAAATATTAAATAAACATGTTTTTGTTATATAGTTAAATAAGGTGATTAGATTATAATAATATTTAAATAAATAATTTTAAGAGTTTGTTAAAGAAATTGATTATGAAAAGTAAGAAAATAAATAATTTTTTATATTAAATTTATAGTTATATTTTAAAAAAACTTATAAAAAATATTTTAAATATTATCATTCTATTTTAAATAGTAATGAAATATCTACCTCTATTTTTCTTATGCTTTAACACGATAAGGGTAGCTTATAATAATCATGATATAAAGGCTTCCATAAATAAGGAGGTGCTTGTTAGAGGGATTGATACACATTTTCTCTTATGATGGTTCCTTATGTATAATTTTTAATTTTAATTTAAAAAGTTAAATATAATGAATTTATTATTATTTTGTGATATAAGAGATTATTTATAATGATATTTATATTAATTTTTAAAATATAAAATATTAATTAATAAATAAATTTGTTTGATTTTTTTTTTAATAATTTAAAATAAATAAAATTTAAAAATTATATAAGAGTTAGTAAAACTCGTAAGGGTGATATTAAATTATGATTTACATCTAGGAAAAAATATGATAAATTTTAAGAAATAGTTTTTTTCATCCACCAAGTAGGTATTTCAAGTAGATGTATTCACACTTCTGAGTACAAATACCACTTTAGTGTAGTGTGTATCTTTTTGGTCATGGCCGGTTTGATCAGGGTTTCAAGGGTTTGATTTTAGAATATAAAAGAAATGCGTTCAAACATGATAATGAGACAAGAAACTTCAGAACCCGTGGAAACAAATGATATAGGGAAAGTGAAAATTGCCTCATTAGCCAAAGGTGGGAAGTGGGTTTGAGTCAATGCCAAACAGTGTTAGAGAATTTTAAAACGAAGACTAGCTTGTCTAAAATGGGAGTAGACAAGGAAAAAAATGTCTCAAATGGAAAGTACTCAGGTCCTTTGCAAGAAAAAATATTCAAACAAGTCCTCTTTGCAAGCATGCGGCAACAATAAGTCCAAAGGAAAAAGAAAAGGAAAAGGCATTGATGATTCTGCCTTATATACTCCCACATCCACACCTCTCACTTGGTCATCTGGTCTTTATGTGAAAGAACTGTTAAATGTAAAAAAGAGGTTGGAGGTAGTAGAAGCCAAGGAGGAGGAAAAATATTGTACAATGCATATAATAATAGCTGAAAACGAAGCTTTAGTAGAAAGAAACAAAGGTTTCAAAGAGCAAGTGGCATTGCTATAGGAAGCTCTCCATATAGGGAAGACAAAATGGAAACACATGAAGGTGGATGTGCAAAACATGAAGAAATTTGTAGTGGAGAATACAGAGGTGAAGAATGTGAAACCATCCTAGGATAAAGGGAAAGTAGTTGCCCAAATAGACAACCATGAAGAGACAACAAGAGAAGAAAGGAAAGGAGGTTCCAAAAAATTCTCCAAAACCTGGGCTCAAGTTATTAACAATCCTGCTAAGAGGGAAGGAGAAACAAACATTCAGGTTGACAACATGCAAGATAGAGAAATAAAGGAAAGACAATATAGAGAAACAAACATAATTATTAAAGGGATGAAAGATTATGGGAAAAATTAATGTACTCTTGACCTTGCAAGAGACTTCTTGAAAGACAAGCTGCAATGGCAAGGAAAAATATGCCAAGCATGGAGAGTAGGTAAGCTTAACGGTGAGAGATCCAGGTCCATAAAAGTCATTATGCCTAGCTTGTGTGATAAAGATATCATTCTAAGCAAGAAGCAGCTCCTGAGGGGTTCTCAATTTTTTCTAGAAGAAGATTTAACCGTAAGACAACAAGAGGAAATGAGGGATGAAACGAAAAAAGTTAGGGAAGGAGGAGATGAGGGAAAGAGAGCATGGATTTATAAAGGTAAATCTATGATAGCACAATTTGTACCTCCTTCCAAAACAAGTCAGAAAAATGATAATAAATAAGAGGCAGCAGAATCTTCAGCAAGAAATGAGGAAGCAAGGTTAGTATGGGCAAGTAGGGACAAGGACTCAAATGTGAGTCTTGCATGTCAAAAAAAATAAAATCAAGTCATACCCAAGTTTCCTTAATATTATTTTTTTGGAACTGCAGGGGTTACCCATGGAGACGAGGACTTGGGTTAGGGCCTATTGCGGAAGGTAGAGACATAATTTGCCTCATAGAAGCACATGAGCATGAAGGGTGCAATACACCTTTGTTTCAAGGGTACTGGAAGATAACAATGTGGAACAAGGCAACATGGAATGGCAAAGGACATGGGGGTATCATGGTATTAGTGAGAGAAAAAGAAGGTCATTTCATTCAGCTAGAAAAAGAAGACCCAAATAAGAAATTTGTCTGGCTTAAAATATCGGAAAATGGAAATCACATCAGAATTGCGACCTTGACCACAAAGATCCCTTTGCAGCCCTAAAAGCAGATATTGCAATATATTCTTAGCTAGGTAAAGTCATTATAATGGGGTATTTCAATGCTAGAACTACAGGTGAACAAGCTAGAATTATTTATTGTAAAGAAGACTGTGACCCTATTTGACTTACAGGATAGAGTAATCATTAGTATTATGAAACCAACTCCAAAAATAGAAGAAAAGAGAGATCAACGCCTTAGAAATAAGCCACTTAGAGGGAGAAACCTCCTTTACATTACATAAATGAACAATTCTTGGATGATACAAATGACAAAAAATTCCTCTATATATAGGAGTCCATGGGGTCACAATACAATCCTAGCCAACCTAACAATAATAATGTAATGGCACAATAATAACAATATTGGGGTTACAGGGGTACAACAATAACAATAAGGGGGCTACACTAACAACAATAAGGGACTACACTAGTAATATAGGGACCTAACATGCCCCTCTACTTTAGAAAAGTGTTGTCCTCAATGCTTGAGTAGTTCTAGGTGCTTCTGTATAAAATTCTCATCCTCCCATGTAGAATATTCAATGGGTAAGTTCTTCCACTTAATGAGATAATATGAAATTGATCGATTTTGTAGTGGTAGAGTTCTTGTTTCTGTGACTGCTTCAGGTTCCAATATGATTTTTCCTTCCTTGGTAAGTTCTGGTAATATTTTTTGAACTGGAAGTTTTTCACCTATAACCTTCTTTTAGCACAAAACATGTAAAACCTAATGCACTCACGAAGAAGCAGGAAGCTTCAATTTGTATGCCATAGTACCAATCTTTTGCAAAACCTTGTAAGGACCATAATACTTTGGCGATATTTTATTATCCTTCTTAGCTTGCTTGAGGGACATTTGTTTGTATGGTTGTAGCCATAAAAATACCCAGTCTCCTACATCAAAACTTCTCTCGCTGCGATGTTGATATGCCTGTTGTTTCACTTGATTTTGTGCGAAATTTAGGTTATCTTTTAAGAGTTGGAGAAATTCTTGTTGATGCTCGATCTGATCTTCCACTGCTTGAACCTTAGAATTTTATCTTAAAGATGAGGTGATGGACGGTGTATGATATCCATAAAGTGCCATAAATGGGGTCATTTTTGCTGCAGTATGGAAGGAAGTGTTATAACACCATTCAACGAGAGGTAACCACTTGATCCATTGTGTTTGTTTATCAGATACAAACAACGAAGATATCCTTCCAAACATTTATTCACTATGTCAGTTTGACCATCGGATTGAGGATGATAAGACGAGCTATGAGGTAGTTGAGTACCCAAACAAGAAAATAATTTCGTCCAAAAATTTCTAGTAAAAATGGGATCTCTGTCGCTTACAATAATCTTTGGGTTTCCAAGTAGCTTTTGAATTTTTTCCATAAATGCAGTAGCAACTGTACTTGCTTTAAATGTATGAGATAATTCACAAAAGTGTGCATACTTGGTAAGTGTATCAACTACCACCATGATGACACTCTTTCCTTCAGACTTAGGTAAACCTGTGATAAAATACATTGAAATCTCCTCCAAGCATTGACTTGGAATGGATAAAGGATGTAGAAGACCCTGAGTCTTAAATGTATCAAATTTATTTTGCTCGCAAACCAAACATTCCGCCACAAAATTTTGAATATTCGATTTAAGGCCATCCAAAAAAAATTCTTTCTTCACCCTTTGGTAAGTTTTTAAAAATCTCGAGTGTCCTCCTAAAGGAGAAGTATGCAATTCCAAAATAATATTTTGTTTTAGTTGGGAATTATTACAAAGATATAAGAGATCTTTTTACCATAAGGAATCATTTTTCCAACTAAATGTATCAGATGTACTAGGATCTTGCTACAACTTTTGAATGAGTGTCCAAAATTCTTCATCCTTCTTCCATTCATCCCTTTCTTCAGTTATCCAATCTGGTTGGATAATAGAAATGGCACAAAGCAATGCTTCCACCTCTTCATTATTTCTTGAGAGTGCATCTGCAACAACATTTAGCTTCCCTTTTTTTAGATGATTTCAAAGTCATAACCCAACATCTTTGTGACCCATTTTTGTTGCTCTTCTGAAGATAGTATTTGTTCCAAAAAGTGGTTAAGACCATCATGATCAGTTTTTACCTTGAAGTGTCTTCCTATTAGGTAAGGTCGCCACTTCTTTAGTGCATGTAGTATTGCTAACATTTCCTTCTCATAAATAGCTTTCTGTAAATACTTTCCTTTTATTGGATGACTTTCAAAAGCAATGGGTCTTCCTTCTTGCATTAAAACAACACTAATTCCATTTCCTGAGGTATCACATTCCACAATAAAGGTTTTTGTGATGTCTAGCGTAGCTAAGAACGGTGCTAGGCACATTGCCTCTTTAAGATGTTCAAAGGCCTTATTTGCTTCAGGAGTCCATGAAAATGCACATTTCTTCAATAATGTTGTTAGAGGTGCTGCTATTCTCTCATAATTCTTAAAAAACTTGTGATAATTCCCTGTTAACTCGAGAAATTCTCGCAACTGCTTTATGGTTGTTGGGACTTTCCATTCCTTAATGGCTTTAATTTTGTTAGGGTATACCTTAACACCCTCATGAGATACAATATGACCTAGATATTCCACCTCTTGTACTCCAAAGAAATATTTGGATGTTTTTTCATATAATTGTTTCTCCTCCAATAGTTTGAGCACCCTGTCAACATGTTGAACATGGTCCTTCCAAGACCTGTTGTAGATTAGTATATCATCAAAAAATACTAGAAGACATTTTATAAGGAAGGGTCTGAAAATGGAATTCATCAACCCTTGAAAATTAGAAGGTGCATTGGTAAGGCCAAACGGCATGACCAAAAATTCATAATGACCCTCATGGGTTCGAAATGCTATTTTCAGAATATCTTCACTCTTCATTCTAATTTGATGATATACTGAATGAAGATCCAACTTGGAAAAATAAATTTCTCCATGTAATTCATCCAATAATTCATCAATCATAGGAATGGGAATTTTATATTTAATAGTCAACTTATAATCAGGACACATGCACCATGATCCATCCTTCTTGTGCACCAATACTACTGAAGCAGAGAAAGGACTTTGACTAGGTTGAATTATACCAGCCTCTAACATTTTTGCAATCATACATTCAATTTTGCTCTTTTGGACATAAGGATATCTATAAGGCCTGATGTTTGGAGGAAAAATTCAAGGAATCAAATGAAGAGCATGATAATGATCATGAATAGGTGGGAGTCCTTAAAGAGTTTTAAGCATCTTGGAATGATTGTCCAAGAATTTTTGGAGATTTGGAGAAATAGATGATTTTGATGTTGGAACTTCTAGTGAGCATAATTTTTCAATTACTCCTCATTGTTATTTCTTTAGAATCTTTGTCATGAAATTAGAGCTTATTATCTTTCTTGGCTTCCCTGTGATACCCCTTGATTCGACTTCCTTTCTTTTCGAAAAAAATTTCAAGAAAATTTCTTGAAAATTAAAAGCTACCGTCCCCAAAGATTGTAAACATTGTACTCCTAGTACAACATGAACACCTCCCATTGGAATGGAAAACATTGGACTGTATCTAGTCACATATTCTGTTGTTAGCTTGATACAGTATTTTTCCAGTAATGAGGCTTCCTTCCATTTTCCACCATCACTTTAATATGGAAAGGTATAGGAAACAATTCAATTCCTCAAGTTACCTTAAAATCAATAAAACATGGGTAATTTTAACCCAATTGATCAACACTATTACCTTTTTCTTCTTGATATGTCTTTCTACCTTGAGAGTTTGAGGAGTGGTAATTCCTACCAATGCATTACATGATATGGTCGGACTCATTTCTTCCTCTTCTAGGGTTCGTTCCTCGTGTATATCCTTTTCTTTTGAAGATTCTTGTTCATTTTCTTCTTCCTATTCACAATCTATGTAAAATAATTTCTTCTGAGAATACTTATGACCTTTAGTGTATTTTCTATCACAACTGTAAAAAATCCCTTTTTTTCTTTTTTCTTCCAATTGTTGTGGTTTCAACCTTGTAGGTTGTGGAAATCTAGGAGTAGCAACACTTCCTTCTGTAGAGGATAGTACTTTGTCGCCATAATTTTACATTCAATTTTTCTTGCTGTCCTAATGCCTTCTCCAATGAATCTCAGTCTCAAACATGAACTTCAGTGTTGATTTTTATCTCAAATTTCTAGTGAAGGCATCAATCCTATGTTCCTCCTGGAATATCATTACGCCATCTTTATATTTAATTGAAGTCCAATGGTAAGCTCCACTGTTCAAACTTCTTTGGTTTTTAGATTTATCAATCAAGGTACGTTTCTTATCCTCATAATGTGCTATCATTTCCTTCGTAAAAATTGACCAAGTGACAATTTTTTTACGGGAGAAAAGCCATCGATACCATACACATACATTTTGTTCTAAATATAAAGTTGCAATGCATACCTTTTGTGTGTTTTTCACATTATTGAGATTAAAATATTTCTCCATTTGTAGTATCGATGTTACGAAATCCTTGCCATAAAACTTCCTCATATCAATCTTTGGAATATGGTGGGTCTTCCATCCAACATTAGAGTTTATGAAATAACGATTAACATTTATTTTGTTCTCATCATGAGTTTCCTCTACTATCTTTTTGCAATTAGGAAACATTTCTTGTATCAACTTTGTTAAACCTTCCATGTCTATTTTTAGATCATTCTTTATGTTTTCCATTTTTTCATCAATCTTAGCTTCCATGTCATCCATCTTAGCTTCCATGCCAGCTTACATTCCATACATGCCATTCTTCAAACCATCCATCTTAGCTTTCATGCCTTTCTTCAAACCATCCATCTTAGCTTCCACGCCTTTCTTCAAAACTTCCATTTCATTTTTTGTTGCTCTTTGCGAGAGCGAAATTTGATGCACTTGCTCTTGTAAATTTTATATGTCATGTTGCAATTATTCATCTTCATGAGTTATAGTAGAGTTTTTTGAAGGTTTAATGGGTGTTGAATTATTTTTAGGGGGAATTTTAGAACCCAATAATGATATCTATTTTACAATATGCCCTTGTAATCAATTCAAACTATTTTTTCAAATACGACTTATGCAATTCGAAAACAATACACACCTTTTACTTGCTTTTGAGGAGATGGATATTGACACTGAATTATATCTGTGATTTCAGACCTTCAATATCTGAAATTTGGTCTTGTAGTATCCCTATGAATCTTATTTCGAATGCCACAAGTCTAACCTGATTTGGATCCTTCAAGGCAAAGTTATGACCAATCTCCCACAATGACCTAATTATGGATTGGTTCAGTATAGCAAAATTGTACAACATTCCATGTGTCACTGTTACCTCCTTCGGCTTGGCCGTGTACTTGTGGCTACTTTTTACAAATTTCCAATCCGATGCTTACAGAGAGAGTTATGACGATTTTCCCATGGTCACCTCTTTGAGATGAAATTCGGGAGCTTGAAAAAACACTAACTTCCACAGATTATATCTCCGAAAATATTGTGAACCAAGATCATATCTCTAAAAATTCCACGATGACCTATTTGGAGGAGTGAAACCCGAGAATCCAAAGTTCTGATACTAAATTTTATGAAACCAGCTCCAAAAATAGAAGAAAAGAGAGATCAATGCCTTAGAAATAAGCCACTTCAAGGGGGAAACCTCCTTTACATTATATAAATGAATAATTCTTGGATGATACAAATGAAAAAACCTCCCTCTATATATAGGAGTCCATGGGGTCACAATGTAATCCTAGCCGGCGTAACAATAATAATGTAAGGGCACAATAATAACAATATTGGGGTTACAGGGGTACAAAAATAACAATACGGGGGCTACACTAAAAACAATAAGGGACTACACTAGTAATATAGCTAGGGACCTAACAATTAGTGGGAAATAATTTCAGAGGATAAAGGCTGCAATCTCTTTGGAGAAAAATTGCTTACACTATGTGGGGCTTTCAATTTATTCATTTGTAATGGTTTGACTAGATGGAAAATTCTGGTAATTTCACTTTCAATACTTACAATGGAGCAAGTGTTGTTGATTATGTAATATGCTCACATAATTTGTGTGATAAAATGGAGGAAGTGTTGATTGGAGATCAAATTTGGTACTTAAAATCAGATCACAAGCCAATTTATTTAAGTTTCTCTTGGACTAGGAAGAAGCACTTAGGGTAAAAAACTCAGTGTGTTCAAAAAAATCCCCCAAAGGGCAGAATTATTTTGACTCCAGAGAATTGTAATACCTTCAAATTAACACTAAAGAGGCTCTTTGAGAAGGAGGAAATCTCATTTCATGGTTTTCATAGTCACAAATTAACACATTTAATTCAAAGCATACTTGCTGAAAGCAAAAGAGAAAAAATTAAGAAGTCTAAAACAAATTGCTTTCTGATTAATGCTTGGTTTGACGAGGAATGAAAAAAGGCAAGGAGAATGTATAAGGAATTAGGTAAGGATAATATAAAGCTCAAGGCTTACAAGAATATATTAAGAAAGAAAAAGGTTGATTTCATGTTTTCTAGGAGAGAATAACTAATCTTCCTTGGGAAAAATAACCCAAAATTATTCTGGAAGGAGCTCCAACCGAAAAAGGTGCAAACTAAAAACAACATTACAACTTCTAAATGGTTCGACTATGCAATACAACTTTATGAGAAGGATCCCAAGGTTGAACCTCCTCCCTTGGTTAACAAAGACACAAAACTCTTCATCGTGCAAGAGGTAGAGATGGGCATCAAGAAGTTGGGTGTTGGAAAAGAAAAAGACTTAGCTCAACTCCAAGCAGAGTATCTAAATTGGGGCTTAAAAATTATTTCACCTCACATCAAAAAAGTCTTCAACAACATCATACAACAGGGGTTCCCTAAATATTGGACAACTAGTATGGAAATACCTCTTTTCAAGAGTGGTGATGTCAATAATCCCTCCAATTATAGAACCATAATGATAAACCCCTTGTTTGCAAAGTTATTTGGAAGCATGTTAGAAAATAAAATCAACAAGTGGGCAGAAGAAAGAGATAAACGTGCTAAAGGGAAAGCAGGTTTTAGACCTAAACGTTCCACAGTCGATCATTGTATAACTTTAAGGCACATCATTGAAAAATTTTGGGGAAAAAAGGAAGAAGCTTTTTATTGCTTTGTTGATTTCAGAAAATCCTTTGACATGGTTCCTAGGGATAAGATTTGGCACAGAATGGAGGAACTAGGGGTTCCCAGGAATTTAAGACCAGTTGTGCATAGGTTGTATGAAGAGGTGAAAGTCAAAATTATAACTTCAGCAGGCATTTCTGAAAGTTTTAGAAGCGATATCGGGGTCAAGCAAGGTTTCCCATTGTCTCCTACCCTTTTTGGTTTATATATTGACAAGCTTGAAGAGTGGATAAATTTGAAAGGGGGTGACAATATCCATTTTGGAAGTTTCATTATAAGGCTTCTTTTGTACGCAAATGACGTTATACTGATTTCTAAATCGGCTCTTGGTTTGCAAGAGCACCTAAGTTCCCTTGAGAATTTTTGTAGAAGGGTGGGGATGCAAGTAACTATTAGCAAAACGAAATTAGTGGTTTTATCTAACAAAAGAAAGCATAGCCAACATAAGATCTACTTTGAAGGAAACATTCTGGAAGAAGCTGCAGATTAAAAATACTTTGGAATCGACTTCAATAGAAATTTAAATTAGGATGGTTGTAGAAAGAAAAGAACTTTGGGGGGTTGGAAATAATTTTATGCTCTTCAAAACAGGTGTAGGGAGGCAGAGATATGGGACTGGAAAACCACTATAACTATTTTTGGGCTTGTAGTGATCCCAATGATTCTCTATGGTTATGAACTGTGGGTAGAAGCACAACCGAAATGTTGTGGAAAAAAATTGAAAAAATTCATAAGCATTTGATTACAAACAAATTAAAAATTAAAAATGCAGTTCCTTATGCTATCTTGTTAAGCGAAACATGGGCTGCTCCTATTGAAGCAATTCCTATGGTGCGAGTCATAAGGTATTTGAAAAAAATTTAGCAAATGGAAGAGGGTAGATGGCCTAAGGTTGTGTTTAATGACAGATTGTGAAAAATAAAGAAGACTTGAATGTGAAAAAATAAAAAATGGTTTAGTAAATGGGGTATTTTCTTGAGCATGTGTCCTACAAACAGTAAAGAGATAAACAATTTTGTTATGGATAAGTTCCACAAACGTACTTGGGAGAAAGAGCTAGGGAGAAAGAAGAAGTACCACATTGAAGAGTTTAACCCCACTCATAATCATCAACAAAAAGCGTACATAGGGGCAAAATATTTCTTGGAGATCCAAAATTATTATTGCTCAATTAAGGACTAATTCTCATCAACTCTATTGTGAAACAGGGTGCTAGAAAAGGCCAAAAGAAATGTGGGAGGAAAGATTATGTATTTTTTGCTCTTTCGAAAAAGTGGAAATGGAAAAAAATTCATTTTAGAATGTGAGGCCTTCAAAGATAAGAGGGAAAATTATGCAGGTATTCTGGCAGCTAGATCTTGGGTAATCTATTCAGTG
Organism: Pinus albicaulis; assembly: GCA_034641835.2. Taxonomy (NCBI): domain Eukaryota; kingdom Viridiplantae; phylum Streptophyta; class Pinopsida; order Pinales; family Pinaceae; genus Pinus; species Pinus albicaulis. Next base: position 25,113 of record JAXQQM020066837.1, read on the forward strand.
AAGAGTTTGTTGAGAAGTTGGGAGTGTTTATTGTAAAAATCGATAGGAAAAGGGTCGAATACAAGAACCAAATGGGGAATCAATCTGTCCCATAGGCTATTTTTAGCCTCGTAAACGTTAAACATACTTTCTTTCTTTCTTTATTATACTGAGGATAAATTATACACTAGATGGTTGAAAAGATGTTGATAAAATTATGATAATATGATTTTTACTAAAATTTTTCTTAATTTCTAGTAATACTTAGATTAGAACATTAATGAAAAAATAATAATAATAAAATTAAATCACTAGTGGAGAAAATAGCCACTAACCTGCACACAGATCGATGGTAACGGCCTACACACTTACTCTTGTGGCGAAGATTGTACGTTATGTAAAAATATCAAGATGGGACACAAATCAATTTGATATTTTTTGGAGCATAACAAACATAACTCTGATTAGCATTCATAATAAATTTGGGAGATTTAGGTTTGATAATAAATCTGAGTTTCACATGAATACGAAATAATATATATGTGTATCCAAAATATGATAATATGATTTTTACTAGAATTTTTCTTGTTTTTTTAGTAATAATTAAATTAGGTCATTAGTGAAGAAAACAAATAATAAATAAATTAAATCATCGGTGGAGAAAATATCCACTAACCTGCACATAGATCGATGGTAACAACTTGCACACTTACTCTTGTGAAGAAGATTGTACGTCATGTAAAAATATTGAGATGGTCCCAAAAGCAATTTGATATTTTCGGAGCATAACAGACATAAATCATTAGCATTCATAATAAATTCGAGAGATATAGGATGAGGGATGGCTTTACTTATTATAGAGGAAACAATGTTATGCCCCTAAGTACGCACCCGGGGGGATGATTATGAGGGAGATGCATGACACACCTTTAGTATGAAATTTTGAGACATTTTAGACCTCTTTTAGAGGAGGATGTGTAGGCTCCAGGTAGTATATTAGTAAATCATTAGGAGAAAGTATACCAGAGTCTGTTTTGTGATATGATAGGAGTAGGATAGTTTAGTAGGTGTCAGATTGATTCATGATACATGGTGTCTATATATTGTTTACATACAAGGATTATATATGAGGCATAGATGGGATCAAGTAGTTAGCATTACTTCACTGTAGCAATTAGTTATGACCAAAGTGGCACAACAAAGGCATGGAAATTTCTTTTTGAGATTAACATGGAGCCCTGACATTATAAGGCTTTATAACTTAACTACCATTATGGATGAGTGGGTATTTACAAGGGATGATCACTAAGATATTCCATTGGACCTCATTCTTGTAGAGAACATTTCACTTCTCAAGGATTTATTAATGTTATGGGGAACCTCATTGGTATGGTAGTATGATCAACATGAGGAGGTCATGGTTAGCTTGTGCAGGTGAGGACCCTTTTCTATATGGGTTAGATTATAGCTTCAATATTTTACACTTTAGGTACACAGGATTGGTTCCCAAGTAGGGAATTTTCTCGAGGAGTTGATCAAGTTTTTACATTATCAATACACTTTACTTATAGTCTATCGGTGGCCTTGAAGGGTTTTGGAGGATTTTTATGGCGTCCAACTCGAATCGCTGCAATATTTCATCATTGGGATGAACTTTGCATAGGTCATGCTTGGTTCCATTACATTTGACTATTTCCAAAAAACAGGGATATTATTAGGCATATTTTAATTATTTATGATTGACATGCAATTTTGGGTTGATTACTTAGAGGAACACCTTAGTGTAATAACTCATTGGAAATGAGATGAAAAGATATAATATGAAGAACAATGAAAAAGAGCTTTGGATGGATGGTGTGATCTTTGAGGTGAATTAAGCATTTTTCTGGGTTAAAAGTGGCTCTAGTTAGTCAATAAAATTCACTTTATTAAATAATGAAAGGAAAATTTATTTTATTATTTAATTGGAGGGAAAAGGTAAAAATGGTAGAAAAAGAGTTAAGTTAGTTATAAAAATGAAAATGTGGGGGTCTCTCCTCATTCTTGCATTCATTCACTTGAAAAATAGGATTTCAGAGACCTCTTGAGAAAGAGACTAAGGTTTTGTAAACCCTCATTGTGGTTGTTGGTTTTGATGTCGAATCTATACATCTTAGCTAGTGTTGTAGTAGAATCACTTAGATTTCATCATTGAGCTTCATTTTTCAAGAAGATAAAGGCATATGCAAGAATGAAGAGGATTTAAACTTGTAACTAGTTGATTTTAAATTTTAAATTTGGATATTCTATAAATATTCTTACAGGTTCAATCCTACCCCGAATTAGAGGGTGGAGTTTCATTATTCTAAGGGAGGTTAAGTTTTATTTCAAAGGGGCGAGTTTAACTTGAAAATGACGGCCAAGTTCATCTCATTTTGGCTGGTCCAATATGTATGTTTTTTTATGGGATAAGTTTTTCAAAATCCATGACTCGTTGAATTTGGTGTGGGAAGACAAAGTTTATACACTGTTGGAGCTCCATCAACAATCTATCTATAGGCCAAATTTATCAACCTTGAGGATTGAGTTTAGTGCTGCCATGTATGAAGATATGACTCATATTAAGATATATTATGAGTCTACATTGTGGGGCTGAATCTCTTCTTGGTAGGGGTTGAGTTAATCATTGTTTGTTGTTCGAGTTTCATTAGTTTTTGAAGTTGAGTTAGTTGTCATGTGTGGGGTTGAGTTAATTATTGTTCGTTGGTCGAGTTTCATTAGTTTTTGAATTTGAGTTTATTGTCGTGTGTGGGGAGGTATTTCATGGAAAAGCCTAAATTTGTACCATCATCACTCCAGAAGTAGACCATTCATTGCTATTATGTTTCTAAGTTATTTTCCAATGAAGAGATAGGAGCATGTGGTCTTTATCTATCATTTAGGGAATTTGATATTCATTGTCCTGAAGGCTTATATTTGTATTGCAATGTTGGTGCATTTACAGACTTTCTTATCAATCAACTACAACCATAAATATACTTCATAGGTTTAATGTTATTTATCAAATATTTGTCTCAGATATTGCTAGAACACTCTATTAGTGATATGTACTCTTTCAAAGTCTAGTATTAAGCATATGTCATTGGGTTGAAGCATTTTCATGGTGTTTATATGGTCTTGTGTTTACCTTCATTGAAATAAACAATAAAAAGCACACCTATAGCCATATGTTCACAAATTGTTTAACGAAATACCACATATAAAAACTCAAAGAGTACTTGGAGATTTGGTGGAGATTTTTGAGGTATTCATACTGGGTATCTTATATCTTATAGTGTATAAAATAAGTTGAAACTCCATGGAATATTCTATAATATTCATATTAGTATACACAAATCAAAGGTTGAGATTTATCTTCATAGTAGTTATTCTCTTTTCTCCCTTTCAATTAAATTAATTAATTTAAAAAAATGGTACATGTGCCACATAAATATGAGTTATGTTTTTTTTTTTTGGCATATGTTATTTACATGTTAGGAATCTCTATAGTAAAGTGAGGGTCATTCTCATAGCTAAAAGTCTTGTTTTGCACATGGGTGGGTGTAGTTTAACTAATAGGAAAAATGACCCTTTTTTGAACGTTTTTGTGGTTAACTAATAGACAGAATGACCTTTTTTCGAACATTTTTCTAGTGAATTTTGTCCAAAAGCTAGAAATATTTTAAAAAATTAGAAGTTTGAGTTGTTTAATTTGCAAAAATATATCGTCTTAAGGGTTTTTTAGAGTGTTGAATTCATTTATGCATTCAAAGTGTATCTCTTAAACAACAAGAAATTATAATTTCACTAGAAAATATATTTGCTACAAAAAAGTCATTTGTCTATTTTTTAGACTATCGCAACATATATGTTTAACTCATAATAATTATTTTTATAATATTAAGTAACCAAAGCTATGTTTTTTTATTTTATTTTATTTTATTTTTATTTTAATGTTGACAATATGAGATGCATAAAAAACATAAATGTTTTGATTTACTATCCATTTAATTTATATGGTTGTGCTAATATTTATTATCTTCACAATATATTAATTAATGTAGACAAATGCAATTCACAATAAAGAGTAAAACACTTAATTGATAATAAATGCAACATTTTTCAATTTTTTAAAAACAATAATTTAATAAGTAAATTACAACTTTATTTTAAAATATTATTATTATTTTTTGGTTAATGGATAATATTAGATACTTGGCCTAAATGCCAAAATTTGAATTACAAAAAGTGAGGCTGAATCCCTGAGTACCTCACCACCCAGAAAGGTCATGGCGCTTATGCTTAGTTCACATCTCTTTTTAGTTGCGACTATGAGATCAATTTCAGTGATTTTCCCGAGCTTGTGGATACACACGAACTTATTTAATAATAAACAGTAAAACATGACAGCTAGCTAATTTAAGGAGTTGGATTTTATTTTAAATTATTATTAGTAATAACTATAAATAGAATTAATACACACACACACATATATATATATTAAGCCACACAATAAGAATTTTGAAATCTAGATTTACCTCCACTTTATCATGAAGATTCCTAATTTGTAAATAGGTTGTAGTACAATATCATTGGCCAATACCATGGTTTATCAATACCACATGCCAAAAAAAACATAGCTCACTTCAGATAATACTTGTTCTTATCACATTTCTTTTAAAATTAATAAATTTAATTAAAAAGGAAAAAATAATAGAACTGATTTATAGATAAATTTCAACCTTTTATTTGTGTATATTACTAAAAAAAAATTAGAATGTTCAATGAAGATTAAATATGTACCATTTAACTAATAATTATTATTAATTACATTAAATTTATGAAAAGCAAGTTAAAAAATAAACATGCCTATAAAAATAATTATAATCATTTTGATGAAACAAAAATTTATTACTATAAAGAGGTGGTTATATATATTGAAATTTGTGGCAAGGTCAAAAATTTGTCTTTTTTCTCACAACCGACGAACACTTCAATTGCTGATGGTGAAAATGGATTCAACACCATCAACCGTGGGGCACCTAAAATCTTGAAACTTGATAGCTTTAACTGGATTTCCCAAAAGAAATTGTCCAATTTTGTCAAAATCTTACCAAAACTTTCAATATATTCTCTTGAAGCCTCATTAAACTAGTGATCATAATTAATGATAAAATATACTATAAACAATATGAGATAAAATATTTTCCCAAAAAAATTGCATATATTCACAACTAATTTATATAATTACCATTAAATGCATTATAATTATAAATAAATACATTTTTATTATAGTTATTATTTTTAATATTTAATCAAGAAAAATGATGCAGGAGCATCCAACCATCATTGGAAAAAAAAATAGCAAGAAGCGAAAATGAAAAAAACACATCAAAAGGCAAGAGATTTGTTAAAAATCTTGAAAAATCAGATTTGTGAGGCATCTTAGGGATTATGGTGAGAGTTTTGTAAAAACAAAAAATCATGTTAAGAGCTTTGTGGAGAGGATCATGTTAAGAGTTTTATGGAGAAGATCATGGATCTTGAAATGATCCACAATATTATAATTTCCTCTATAAATTATAGCATTTGGGTATTGAAAAGATGTGGCCATTAGAATGAAGATCTGGCCAACCAATGGGCCAATAGATGCTATGTAATAGTTTAGTGGGTATAGTTAATGAAATTTGATTTATACTTTATATAATTATATGTATGTGGCATGGTGGTTTAATGCATTTATGACTTGATCGATGGACTATTGACTTTAGTTTGATGAATTAACGTTACATGTAGACAAAAAAGTTTTTAGTTTTTGTAGTGGATGCGAGGATGAACTGAGTTTGTGGAATCATAACCCACAGGTCCTATGATTGATACCATAAGAAAAATTGAAATGATAGGCCCGAGAATTCGTTTTCATCAAGTGGTATCAGAGCGTAGAAGATTCTTGCGTGTAGTGTGGAGGAGAAGCAACAAAGGAAGGTACAAGTGATTGAAGATCTGGTAAGAGATACATTTTCTCTGTGCAAGTGACACCAGAGGAAGGTGAGAAGATTTGCAACAGCCTAGAGCAAGGAGTGCTCAAATGGTTCTAGAGGAATGAACCAGGAAGATGCCAAAAGCCCAAACTCGAGAGAAAGTTTGGTTAGGTATCATGTAGCAAGGGGGAGAGACTTGTTACTGCAGAGGCATGTTACAACTCATGAGTTGAAGCTGTTACAAGAAGACCAAAAAGCATATGACCAGGAGGTCATAAGTTTGGTACCTTGGGAGTCTCGTACAGGAGCATCGAACCATCATTTGAAAAAATTAGCAAGGACAACTTCTTGAAGGCGAAAATGAAAAAAACACAGCAAAAGGAAAGGGATTTGTTAAAACGATTGAAAAATCAGATTTGTGAGGGGTCTTAGGGATTATGTTCTAATAGTTTTGTAAAAAATAATCACATTAAGAGCTTTGTGGAGGGGATCATGTTGAGATTTTTATGGAGAAGATCATGGATTTTGAAATGATCCACAATATTGTAATTTCCTCTATAAATTGTCGTCTTTGGGCATTAAAATGAGGCAGCCATTAGAATGAAGATCTGTCTAGTCAAGGCGCCAATAGATGCTATGTAATAATTTAGTGGGTTTATCTAATGAAATTTGATTTCTACTTTATATAATTCTATTTGCGTGGCATTGTGGTTTAATGCATTGACAGCTTGATGTATAGGCCATTGACTTTATTTGATGAATTAATATTACATGTAGACAACAAAATTGTTTAGTTTTTGTAGTGGATGCAAGGATGAGCTGAGTTTGTGGAATCATAACACACAGGTCCTAGGATCGATACCATAAGAAAACTTGAAATGAAAGGCCGAGGAATTCGTTTTCATGAAAAAAACCTTTAAATAAAGTATTCTAATTATTATTTTAATAATGTCTAAAAATGCTACTTCACCTAATTTTAAGTCTTTTTTAATAGAAAATGTTAAATAGACATGTTTTTGTTAAAGCAATACACCCTATCCTATTCTCCTTATAGAAGTGGGTCTTTCCCCTATCCAGAGCCTAGCTATGACTAGGCTCATGTTGTACAAGCACAAAATCAATAACATGGGAGACCATAAATTTCCTAACCTAGCTTTAAATTCCAGCCAAAACCACCTAAGGCTCAAGTGAGGTTGGTATAAAGATACCAGGGCCTCGTTAAATGATTGAGAGATCGGCGAAAATATTGCATTGCTAAATATTAATAACATTAAAAATATTGTAACTTCTAAGTTTCAAGAGAAAATGTGGTTTGAGGAAGATTTAGAGGCTAAAAGAAAATTAAGCTATTATAAGGAGGTCATCAACCCTACTAAAGTATCTCTGCTCAAAGAAAAAATTTAACATAGCCAAGATAAGAACGAACTCTCATTAGCTCCATAGTGAGACAGGTCGTTGGGCAGTGCCTAAAACACCATGGGTGGAATGGATTTGCCATCTCTGTGAGAATATGAATATTGAGGATGAAAATCACTTCCTCTTAGAGTGCCATGGGTACACCTATATTAGATCTCAGTTTCATAACCTTTGCTGCAATACCGGCCTTCCTAGCCTTTTAACATGTCAAAATTATAGTGAGCTCGTGATGCTTCTCTCCAAGCTCTTTGAGAATAAAAATACAATTTTAAAACAAACTAAATAATTTGCTTCTTTAGGTCGGATAAAACTTAGTGAACATTAACCACCATCATCATCAATTAAAGAAAATGATTACAAGTTATTAAAAAATTGAATGTGAGAAGTAAGAAAATAAACTTATTTTTATATTAAATTTTAATTTATATTAAAAAAAAAAACTTAAAAAATTGTATATTATCATTTTATATTAAAAAGTAATGAAGTATCTACCCGTATTATTGTTATGCTATTAAAGGTTCAGGTTAAATTATAATAATTGTGATATAAAGGCTTCCATAAAAGTAAAGAAGTGCTTCTTAAAGGGATTCATCACATTGTCTGTCATGATGGTTCATTATGTATGGAAGAATAATAAAAATGGATATTATTTAATTAGTATTAGTTTAAAATTTAATTAAAATGTTAAATATAATGAGTTTATTATTACTTTAGGATATAAAGAATATTTATAATGATATTTATATTAGTTTTTAAAATATAAAATATTAATTAATAAATATATTTGTTTCTTTTTAATAATTTAAAATAAATAAATTTTAAAAACTACTCATAATTAAATTATGATTCCCATAAATTTACTGTACGATCTAGGAAAAAATATGATAAATTTTAAGAAATAATTTTTGGCATCCAACACGTATTTCAACTTGACGCATGCACACTTCCGAGTTCAAATACCCACTTTAGTGCAATGTGGATCTGTGTATTCATGGCCGATCTCGCCGCATTAATGCCAAGATGAAGAACCATTTCGAAAGAACAATGACCGGAAACTTCGAATTAAAACAACACATTCACATTGGAGAAATTCAATATAGAATAAGAGTAATAATTAAATTAAATCGTTGCTGGAGCAGATAACCACTAACCTGCACATAGATCGATGGTAACCTGCCTGAACACTTACTCTTTAGTTGATATGAGTTGATATGCTTTTGTATTGTGCGTTATGGAGAGCATAACAGACATAACTGATTAGCATTCATAATAAATTCAGGAGATTTAGTCTTTATAATACAGACATAACTGATTAGCATTCATAATAAATTCAGGAGATTTAGTCTTTATAATACATCTGGGTTTCACATGAATACGAAATAATATATATATATGTGTATCCTAATGGATAACTGAGCACAAATAAAAAATCAGTTTTATAGTATTATTTTGGATTTGAGTTGTAGTTATGGCTGGAAATAAGGTCAGTGTCAACAGAGAATCGCAGAAAATTAAGAAGCCTGTTGTTGCAGTGGCAGATGTCAATGATTTTCACCGAAAGCCGGTGATTATTCACTTTCGCTCATCTAGGGTTATTGAAGTAGACAGGAAAAACTTCAAGCGGCTGGTCCAAAAGCTCACAGGTCAGGGTGACAATGAAAAGTGCAAGAAAATGAACAGCAAGGAGGCATTGGTTTCCAAGAAAGCAGTACTGGCCGATCAACCGAAAAATGTTTTAGAGCCCTCAACGGATGTTTCAATTGTTACTGCAGATCCACCCACCGAAGCTGCAAGAAATGAAGTCCGCTCGGCATTGCCATCAACTTTAGTTGATCCATTGCACGGGCATAACAACATTAGCTGCAAAGAGGTGGAGACGCCAGGAGCACAGCCCGTCCGTCCACCATCATGCCCAATCCCTACGTATGATGTCTTGCAAGAAATGAGTTATAGAGCTAATCTGTTTGATAATCTGATGAAATCTACAAATGGGTTCGATCCTGATATCTTTCCACTTTCAAGTCCAACCGGTACGGATGATATCTTTCCAGGGGGATGATGATTATCAGACTATTCTGTGATGATCGGTGAGCGACAGTTCTGATTTCTTTTGGTGTTAGGACGACTTTGTTTGAAGATCGGCGTTCCTTACGATGATAGGCAGCTGCTGATTTTTGTTGGAGTACAGCAGTTACTGACAATATAAAATTACATTCACGGCTATTAAAAAAATGCATAGAAACAGGGGTTTTTAACGTGGTTCACCCAATCCTCCTGGGCTACGTCCACACAACATAGGCATCGGCAGTCTTTATTAATCAAAACAGGAGATTACATAATTAATCAAATCCTCCCAAACTCTCACACTCCACACACCCTTCAAACAATCCGTATGGATGCCTGTTATATAGCAAAGAGAATCTAACTGCCTCATAAATCCTCTCACATCAAATTTAGGATGCATTAACTCCCTCCCAACAAACTGGAGCTAATCTAGGAACTAATTCCTAATTTTTGTCACCTAATGAGATTTTTGCCAATTTTAATAAAACAGAAAATCTCAACAATCTCCACCTTGACAACAATTAGCCTGATGCCCTGTTCTTTATTATTTTATCTTTTCTGCAAGCCAAGAGAAGCCAAACACCAACGCAGCTTCTCCAACAAAACTGGTTTCGTGAACATGTCTGCACAGTTTTCCTTTGTATGCACCTTTTCAGAGAGACTCCCCTTTCAGTAATAACCTGTCTTACAAAATGGTACTTAATTGGAATATGCTTTGATTTACTATGATAGGCCGGATTCTTAGCCAAATGTATTGCACTTTGACTATCACAAAGTAACCTGATGTTGTCCTGTAACCTACCAAACTCACCAAGCAAACCTTTCAGCCAAACCGCCTCTTTGCAAGCATGAGAAGCAGCAATGTATTCTGCTTCAGTAGTGGATAAAGCAACAATGTTCTGTAGCTTTGACATCCAGCTGATAGCTCCACCTGCAAGAGTAAAGACGTACCCTGAAGTTGACCTTCTCTTATCCAAATCACCTGCAAAATCGGAATCAACATATCCACAAACATATTCACTGCTTTTATTGTAAGTGATACAATGACTACTTGTGCCTCTCAAATACCGAAGCACCCATTTCACTGCTGACCAGTGTTCTTTACCCGGATTTTCCATGTACCTGCTGACAACCCCAACTGCATGTGAAATATCTGGTCAAGTACAAACCATCGCATACATCAAACATCCTACTACATTGGCATATGGAATTCGAGACATATAATCCTTTTCTTCATCTGTATTAGGACATAAACTGGAAGAAAGCTTAAAATGGGAAGCGAAAGGGACTGACACAGGCTTCACATTATTCATACCAAATCTCAAAAGTATCTTCTCAACATACTTCTGTTGTGATAGCCACAACTTACCATTACTCCTGTCTCTGAAAATCTCCATGCCCAAAATCTGTCTTGCTGCTCCTAGATCTTTCATATCAAACGTCCTTGCCATCTGAGTCTTCAACCTATTGATTTCTTCAATGCTTTTGCTTGCTAAAATCATATCGTCAACATACAACACTAAGATAATGAACATGCCATTACTTAATTTCTTAAAGTAAACACAATGATCATATTCACTTCTTATATAATTTTGACTCAACATGAAAGAATCAAATTTCTTGTACCACTGTCGAGGCGACTGCTTCAGACCATACAATGACTTCTTGAGCCTGCAGACAAATTTCTTATTGCGATGCTGAACAAACCCTTCCGGTTGTTCCATATATATTTCCTCATCTAAGTCTCCATGTAGAAATGCAGTCTTAACATCTAGTTGCTGTAACTCTAAATCAAGCAAAGCCACTAATGCTAACACAATTCTAATTGAAACAATTTTAACCACTGGTGAAAAAATCTCATGAAAGTCAATACCGGCTTTCTGAGAAAACCCTTTTGCAACCAGTCGCGCTTTGTACCTGTCTTCCGTATCATTCACACCCTGTTTTAGCGTGAAAACCCATTTACACCCCACAGTTTTCCTGTCTTTCGGAAGCTCAACCAGATCCCATGTGCCGTTCTTACTCAAGGCCATCATTTCATCCTTCATGGCTGCTTTCCACTTGTCACTTTTCGAACCTTCTATTGCTTCCTGATAGCACAGAGGTTCATCGTCATTAGCAGTAAATGCAACTGAAGTAACATATCATCATACCTTCTAGGAGCACGTTTTATCCTTGTAGACCTCCTTAAAGCTGTTTCTGGTGCTTCCGCAATTGGCTGACTACCATCTGTAGGAACTTCTTGTCGATCACCATCTGAGACCTGTTCATGACCTACATCTGAACCCTGTTCATAATCTGATTCTGAAACCTGTTCATGACTAGTATCTGAACTATGGTCATCATGACTATCATTAGAAGTGCTATCAAACTGAATGTGCTGAAAGTCAGATACATCATCCTGTTTCAATCTACTATCTACATCTAACTGTGCAAGAGAGGATTCATTAAACTTTACATCTCTGTTGATGATGATTTTGTGGGTAGTAGGATCCCACAATCTATATCCCTTTGTTCCAACACCATACCCAACAAAGATATACCTTTTAGACTTTGGATCTAACTTAGTTCGCTGATGTTTAGGCACTAGAGCATATGCATCACAACCAAACACTCCGAGTTTAGAATAGTCACAAGGGTGTCCTTTCCATACCTCTTGCGGAATCTTGCAGTCTATTGCCGTCGATGGAGATCGGTTTATCACATAACAAGCTGTTGCCACCGCTTCCGTCCACAACTCCTTTTGCAACCCGACGTTACTCAGCATACTCCTTGCTCTCTCTAGAAGAGTCTTGTTCATGCGTTCAGCAACTCCATTTTGCTGAGGAGTATAAACCGTGGTCTTATGTCTCTCGATCCCTGCATCCTTGCAATAGTTGTCAAACTCCTTGGAAGTAAAATCACCACCATTGTCAGTTCTTAAACACTTTATTGTTCTACCAGTGCTGTTTTCTACCAATGCTCTAAACTGTTTGAAAACTGAAAAAACATCAGACTTCCTTTTCAACATGTAGACCCACACCTTCCTAGAAAAGTCATCAATGAACGACACAAAATATGACGAGCCACCATATGACGCTGTAGAAGCTGGACCCCAAACATCTGAATGAATATAATCAAGTATGCCTTTACTAGTATGTTTGCCTGTTTTAAATTTTTGTTTACTTTGTTTTCCAAACAAGCAATGCTTACAGAAATCTAACTTTCCAGACTTCAGATTTGGAAGTAACTTGCGATCAGCCAAAATTTTCAACCCTCTTTTGCTCATATGGCCCAACCTTTGATGCCATAGGCGAATGGAACTACTGTCATGTTCAGACACCGTAGACACATGAACTGACCCTGTTCTTCCTTCTAACTGAAACAGATTTCCTACTTTCTTGGCTTTCATTACTAGTAAAATACCTTTATAGATTTTCATAACTCCACCTTGAATTACAGTTTTATATCCATTCGAATCAAGTGCTCCTAATGAAATCAAATTTTTCCTTAAGTCTGGAACATGTCTCACATCTGTTAACAATTTAGTTGTGCCATCAAACATTTGCAGTTGTATACTTCCTATTCCCACAATATTAGATGTGACATCATTACCCATGTACACGACTCCATCATTAACTGATCTATACGTCTTAAACCATTCTCTGTGAATACACATGTGGTTTGATGCACCGGAATCTAACAACCAATGTTGATCATGATTTGACATATTAACAGACAACACTTCGTCGCTCATACCTGAACCAGATGTCGAACCTGTATCTGTCGCATTTTCCTCCTTCTTCTCTGTCGAAGAATCTGCTTTCTTCTCTGTTTGCTGTCTCTTCCAGCAGTCTTTCTTCAAATGCCCCGATTTGCCACAAAACCAGCACTTTACTTTGCTCTTCTTCCCTTTCGACTTTGAACGCGAGTCGCTGTGCTTACCAGAGCGTCTTTCTCTAGAACGACCTCTAGCCATCATTGCCTCTGATGTAGAGGTGTCAGCATTCGACCGCTTCCTGGTCTCCTCGGACAACATGGCTCCAACCACATCGTCAAACTCAAGGACGGCTGCAGTACTAAAGCTTATGGAAGTAACAAAGTGATCCCACGATTCGGGCAATGAACACAATAGAGTTATTGCCTTATCCTCTGAATCAAATTTTACATCTAGATTTTGTAATTGTACCAATAGAGTATTGAAAACATTCAGATGGTCAGTAATCGAGGTACCTTCCTTCATCCGCAAACCATAAAGCTGTCGCTTCAGGAGAATCCGATTTGTCAAGGATTTCGTCATGTAGAGCTTTTCAAGCTTTATCCACAAGCCTGCGGCGGTCTTCTCTGACACAATGTTGAACAGAACGTCATCCGCCAGACATAACCGAATTGCGCTCAGAGCTCTGTCATCCAACTAATCCCATTCATCCTCCGTCATTGAAAAAGGCCTTTTGCTTTTCCCCAACAGTGCTTTCGCCACGCCTTGTTGAACCAGCAGATCGTGCATCTTTAGCTTCCAGATCTCGAAATTGTTTTTTCCATTGAACTTCTCAATTTCAAACCGGGCATTTTGAGTTTTCGCCATCTTGTTTCAGCAAAAAACACAGTAATCTCCAGAACCAAATTTTAAATAAAGAATGCCCCTTTTTTTATATATATTTTAATCAAAAAAAAATTGCCCTTGCCTTATAATATCATGGCATATTACAATTTAAAAAAAAAATCTTCAAATCGATTTTAAAAAACCACCCTTTACCTTATAAAAAAGGCCTTTCACTTCAAACAATAAAGTGCCACCCCTTTTTTTTTAAAATATAATCTATATTACACTTTTTAAAAAACCCTCTTTTAAATCGATTTAACATATCGATTTAACATATGCCATATGCACTTAAAAAAAAATTACCATTCGATTTTTATGACGCATATAATAAAAAAAAAATGGATGCCATAAAAATTTCAGAAAATCGATGGCATATCATGAAACTTCAAAACGACGGCATAACATCGATTCAACTTATCGTTCATGGCCGGCAGCGTAAACTGGTTCATGGCCCGTTTAATTGTCAACTCATTCAGACAGCGCAGATGGCGCTATGGCGTCGGCCTTGACGCCGGTAATTATACGCGACGATACGCCTACCGGCAACGATTGTTTGAACCGCCTACAGCGATCCGTTCACAATCTACCAGGCACTGGATCATCCACAGGTCAATACAATCATCGCTCGATCACCATACACAGTCTTCGATTAGCCACCAGTTCAAGAGACGAAGGATAAACAGTACCACAAAAAATGAAGACGCGTGATCTCAATTGGCGTACCCGGAATGTGAACGGCGTGGCCCTTTCATCCTGTTGGCCCGCACGCGATCTGCGCGATCTAGATGTTAATTCCACGCAGTCTTAACATCTAGTTCAACGCACCTCCAGCAATACGCAGCCCAACACGCCTTTGCGCTCCACCTCCAGCACGTGCTCCAGCTGCGCCACGCCTCCAACTGCTCTGATACCACTTGTTGGAGATCAGATGCACAGCAGACAAAAAAACATATACACAGCAAATAAATCATGCACAGGAAACACAGAGGTTTAACGTGGTTCACCCAACCAATCTGGGCTACGTCCACACAACATAGGCATCGGCAATCTTATTAATCAAACAGGAGATTACATAATTAATCAAATCCTCCCAAACTCTCCACACTCCACACACCCTTCAAACAATCCGTATGGATGCCTCATTATATAGCAAAGAGAATCTAATCCCGCTCATAAATCCTCTCACATCAAATTTAGGATGCATTAACTCCCTCCCAACAAACCGGAGCTAATCTAGGAACTAATTCCTAATTTTTGTCACCTACTCGAGATTTTTCCTATTTTATTTAAAACAGAAAATCTCAAATCAGCTTTTGTAGAGAATATGCAACGTGATGTTGCTCTTGTTCTTGTTTGTTTTTTTGCACCGATGCATATCTCATGCATATATTAAAAGTTCAGTAAGGTTTCCTAATGAAAACATCTTTGGATTGATATTGACTTATTCAATTGTTTTACACTAAATTTGACAGTTTATATAAGATGTGATTAAATTGGATGATGCATCATTCCTTGAAACGGTTGTCATTATTGCTATGTTCATTTCTATGTTGTTAATGGATTTAAGCTTATTTCATATCAATGCGTAGTAGATCATCCATATCTGAATATCTTGTTACTTTTTTCCACGTAATTTTGTACACTGTACATTTATATTTTTGTTCGCACTGAAATTCTGTTATAGAAAACAAAGATTAAAGTTACAATTAGAACACATTTTAAGTAACTACATTTTTTAATTTCAAAAACAAGCAAGTTTTCGTTTTAGTGATGGTTGCGTATCGCTATTTAGATATCGTAGGGTTTGGAATGTCCACCTGTGGCATGGGATGTTCAGAGTCATTTTTTTTAATGGAAGCCTGCCGTGATATAACCTACAAATCGATCAGTTTTTGGAAGGGCCCGGGTACTTGGCCTGCTTCCTTTTGAGGATAGTAAAATGTGTTGCGGTAATTTTATAACAAAAATTTAATTAATATAAAATAAATATAAATATAAAGTTATTTTATAATAAAAATGGGGTACATATTACATTTAATTTTTTTAATATAATAATGTATATAAATAAAAATATAACAATAATTATAATATTTGAAAATATAGTAACTAGTTTTGCTTTTAAATTTGTTTTTGAAAAAATAAAAAATAAAAAAATAAATTATGGTTTTAAAGTTTATTGAAAGCCTATTACCTATAAAAGATAATTTATAATTTTATTAGTATTTACTATCAAAATTGATTAATATTTTTAGGACAAATTGATCAAAATTGAGAATTAATCATATGTTACAATTACATTATTATTTGGTGTTCCAAATTTATATACGAAATTTTGGTTGGGTAACTTAAACTCTAGAAATATGAGTTTGAAGTCATTTTTTTTATTAAAATCTGTAGTAATGTATCCATAGACAATTTACACTTTAACATGATAACAATATTGTTAGGTAACATTATATAAAATGAAATAAAAAAATTGCTACATTTAAATATATTAACAACACAATCTTTTAATATTTAATCTAAACATCGACACTTGAAAAATCTTCCTATATTCACTATTAAAAAAACACTTTCATTATCGACCTTAAATAACATAATTGTAAATCAACTTTATATAATGAAATTAACTATTGATAATAACACAATTTTAATTTTATCTATAATGATATTTACTTCATTGTAATTTCATCTATAATATTATTTACTTTTTTGGTACTGTGAGGAGATGTATAATTCTTTTCACTATTTAATATTGAGTTTATAAATAATATTTGAAATAATATTGATAATAAAGTATGTTATGGAGGAAATGTGAAATTCTTCCATATATAACATAGAGTTGACAAATGATATCTAAAAAATAAATATTAATAATAGAAAAGAATTCAATATGTAACCTAAACATTAATATTATGTGTGTACTCAATATGAGGTTTATACATAATATTCAAAAAGTTAACTATGAAAAAAATGTGAAATTCCTCTCATATTATATAGAGTTGATAATTAATATTTAAAAAAATAAATATTAATAAAAGGAAAAATGATTTCAAGATGTAACTTGAACATTAATATTATGTATGTATTCAATGTGGAGTTTATAAATAACAATAAAAATAATATTACCATTAAATCTTGTTATGAAAGAAATGTGAAAGTCCTTCCATACATAAAATACAAATAACAAGTGTTATTTAAAAACAATAACAAGAAGGGATATTCAACTAAAAAAATGTTCAATATAAAGGAAGCATACAAGATAACTACATAAGATCACACGAATAAGAAAACAAATTTAAATATGTAAACTAAACATTAATATTCAATGTATGTACTCAATATATAGTTTATATATACTATTTAAAGTAATATTGATATTAAATCATGCTACGAAAAAAGTATGAAATTCCTTCCACACATAACATAGATCAAATAAAATATCTCATTAAATTAAATTATTATTCTTGATACTATGTAAAACTTAAAAATTGTAAAATACACAACTCTGTAACCTCTCCCTTCTATGGTTTTCTCCTTAACCATATATTCCTTTTCCCCCAATGGTGCCCCCATGGGGGGTGGGGGTGGGGGGTGGAGGAGGCCCTTCCTTTAGAAATGTCATCAGTTCAAAAGCTAACCATGCTTCCTCAGGAAAATTCAACAATTCATCAAACTCAAAAATCTTAGCGAGAGATAAATTCATCCAACATAACCAATAAAAAATCCACAACAAGCTAGTTCTACTACCTCTAAATCAACAATCCAAAAGGTATGGATTCTTATTCCCTCAAATAGTCAAAATACCCTTCCCCGGAAATCGCCTAAAAAAAATGGAAAAAAGTTGAATATATGCTGAGAGAAAAAATGTAATATGCAACTTTTTAGGCCTTTGGCCCTCAAAAAAATTTACTCAACTAGATTCAAAAGAATTGGGCACTCAAAGGGGATGTTGATATCAAGTTTGGATCCAATAGTTTCTTCACAACCATATTCGACGATATAAATGATAGAGACAACACATTTCATGGAGGATCATATTTCATGAATTTGCATGGGTTATTCATGAAGCCATCAATTCAAAGATTTCCACTCCGACAAAGGATAATTCTTGTCGACCATTCTATATCCATTTTTATTCTATACCTCAAGAGTTTTGGGATCCTTATATCCTTGAAAGCATTGGAAATTCCATAGGGAATTTTTTTTTGATCTCAGAAACTACAAATCAAGGTCGATACACTTCCTACACCTTCCTTTTTGCTTACCTAGACATATCCAAAACCCTTCCAACTATCATTCAATCGAGCACCGAAAATGAAATATCATAACAACCAATAGACTATGGGAAAATCCTATTTAGATGATGATAATTCCATGTATATGACCATCTATTCTAGGAATTCATATAAAACCTATTCCAACAAAATGCAAAAGTAAATTCATTGTTGGATCAAGAAAAGGTTTACCAAAATCACTAATAAAAAATGAAGATGGCCAAATAAGGAACAAAGAAACCACATTTCAAATGTAGCAGTCATAATTGGTACATAATCCTCCAAAAAATAAAAGGAAATGATATGGTCAATGAAGGATAAAAGGCCAAAATTGTATAAAATGATAAAACTAGTTACCAAAAAACCACAATAAAAAAAAGAATCACAAGAATAATTGAAAGTAAAACACTACTAAGAAGATATAGAAATGGATGATAACACCAAAGAATTAGCAATGATAAAAATCTTGAGGAAATGCAATTGCATAAAATTTATTTGCAATCTCCTATAGATGAATGGAGAAATAAAAACCCAAAAACCATTCCCAATTACCAAGTTCAAATCATCACAAAAGCATACATTTAAAATCAAGATATAATTCTTTGTCAAGCTTAGGAATAAAGTAATACCCTTATGCACAACTCTTTTTTTTCCCTATCATGGAGTAAAAGTCAATTCTTTAAAAGACCAATTGAATATTCTACCGAAACCAAAGAAAAAATGGAAGAAGAGAAATAGTTAATTACTATAGACCTAGAGTATTATTTAGTGAACACTAGTAGGGTGTCACCGTTAGAAAATTAAACGAGAAAAATATTTTCTCTTGTTGATAATTACTTGTGACTTCCTTGTTTTCTTATTATATTTCTTATGTTCTTATTTTATCTTAGTTCATCAAGCAATTACCAAAACGAAAACATGAAGATCAAGGACATCGAGATGTAGGTACTCAATCAAGTCTAAAAACCCTATATAGGGGAAAAACCTTGTCAAATAACTATTCCTTTAGTAATTAAAAATGATATGGACCAAGAACTTATACCTATGGATCTTCCTCCTCCATCAAGTCATCCTTCCAATGAGATACACCGAATTTCAATAGTATCTTCTTATCCAACAAGCTTACTAACCCAACATCAAACCATAAATTTTGGCCCCAACTTTTACCAAAGAACTTCAAAATTTTAGCCTCCCGAGCAACTCAGAATTTTGGCCTCAAATAGTAATTAATAAGTTCACACATGTGAGATAATATAGAGAAATTTTTAGCTTCTTTAGCAAGATGATAATCACCTTCTTCTTCAAAATACTCTTCTTTCTTGTTCCTTGAATTTCACAACTTTTATTAGCCCAAAAAATGTAGATCAAACTTGTTGATTTGGTGGTACAAATGAGGTCGAGTTGATCCAATATATAGGCTTCTCGCGATTTCAAATTGCCCTCATTTGAGGCCGACTTTGTGGGGGAGGCCTAGAAGACCTAAAATAAAATAAAATAATTTTTTTTCCTTTGACAAATAAGTCACAAGAAGGGTTCTTTACAATATGACATGGAAACGAGACACTTGAAATAAACCCCTGAATCCTTCAATGAAGGACTTGAACTAATAAAAAATTGACCCAAGCATGAAACCCACACTTTATTAAGTCAATTTATTTAATAATAAGATTATTTTCCTTTCTTTTGATAAATATATTCAAATACATAATATGAAGACCGACACTAGTTACGTTCTTAAACACTCCCCTTAACTAGGGGAGGTATTCTATAATTAAAAAATATATAGAGGTACATGGAAGATAACTAAAATGAACTATAAAGAGTTCTAGCACATTCAATGCTACAAACTAGATACCCGACTAGGTAATCTATCTGGGTGGGACTAAGATGGACTCAATCTTTTTCGAGCAAGTCTAGGTACCATCGTAGCTTACTTAATAACCATCAACCTAGGGATCTAGGTGTGTATCCAAGGTTAGACCTATAAGACCAACACCACCCTCCCTCTTCAAGAACTATACATCAACACACATAGGCTGACCATATGTTCTCCCTAGCATCCGCCATTAGATGCTTCATCTCTCGCTAATAAACTAGATATATCCATTTGTTCAAGCATGCTTCTAGAGTGTTAAAAATTCTTATGGAGAGATTTAATTGTAAAAACGCAAACCCCAACCAATAATAAACTTTAAAATATACAAACAAGTGAACACAAACCTTTGGGGTCCTCAATCATCTTGATGCCACTTATATCAAGTTATTCATATGCAACTAATCAAAATCTTTTCTTCTTTCATTTCTTCAACAAAACCAATTCATCCTCAATACATTCTAGTACATTCATTCATTTTTTTAAATTCTTAATTCAAGGTATTCATTTCTATAATATACCCTCCCTCTCAAATGGAAGATATACCCTTTTCTTCTATCCAGGTCCCCTCTCGCTTAGGGAAATCAACCACTTCCTTTTTTTATAACATCGATAACCTTTTACGGCTTCATCAAGGTCATATTGATCATCATAATCCTTATACATTCCTTCATCATGCTTACAAAAATGTGTAAATTATCTTCATGATCCGTTTGAATTGGAAGGAAATGGATTCATAGCAACATGCCGAGGAGTCATGATACAATCAATTTTTCTTTGTGCAACTTAAAACTCGGAAAACCCGTGTGGATTCATCATGTAGACATTATTTATATCCTTTCAAATTTTAGTACTCGCACAATAGAGACACATGCTTAAGGGTAACAATATTGAGTCTGCGGAACGATTCATCCACTCCAACCGAGATTTGCCTCCTCTCCACCCCAAAAACACCTATTCTTTTCTCGATTTCCAATTCTCGAATCTAAAACCTGTGGGAGTCCTAGATCCATCATCATATCATTTTAATATCTTTTTTTTCTACCTTGTTGTGCTTATGCGAGACACGACCTTAGCCTGGCACTCGAACATGAGAGTTTATTGAATTGTAAGAATAAAAAAATAGTGCATCATATTGTGTCACAAATCTAGAGACATTCCCTGAACTTCTTGTTGTTCGTGGGTTGTGTTAGGTTCCTATAATAATAGGGATCATAATTTTGAATTGGATATGTTAAGTCTTGTAATATTGTACATACCTTTGCATTTATGCAAATATTTTCCATATTAAAAAAATTAAAAGAGGGTATGTCCTAAAAGAATAATCAAAAGACCAAAAGAAAGAAAAGAGAGAAAAAGAAAAGATAAAAAAGAAAGAAGATTATGAACCCCACCAAAAGAAATTGAAAAGTGATGCTCATTTAAATGCCACTTCTATATAAAATACTCTCAATTTCATATGAAAAGCATAAAGAAAATTGTGTGCACCTTGTTCAAAATGCCATAATTCATGATGGTCATGCAATCTAATCTTGATCATTCATACCTTTGAATTTTATGTTATGATAGTTAGTGAAAAAATATATGACCAAACCATTTTAATTTTAGCAGATTAGTAGTTAGGTAGAGAATAAAAAATGAGCTCATAATTTTAATATGAGCCAACTGGAAGATATAAAGTTAGAAACAAGTTATTTTTCTTATAAAAAAATAAATAAAAGGGTCAACAAGCTCAAATGCACCCAATAAAGGAAAAATGTTAGCACTAAATAAAAGGGCAGGTAGAATACTTTTCAAAATTTTTTATAAGCATCATTATGCTTATCCCTTAAAAAGAACTCGCTAAGTCTTTAGAAAATAAAGAGAGACAAAGATTGAGAACTACTAAAGATGAAGCCTTATGAAATGTTCTTACTTGAGTCAATGAAGAGAAACTCATTAATTAACCCTTTTTCCCCTTCTCCCTCTTCATTCCCCCTTATCCCGACCATTTTCCCATCTTGGAAACCTATTACCCCTTCCCCTTGCTAAAATCCCTTTTTCCTCTTTGAAAACCCCGTTACCCCATTAAAAAACTCCACATTTTCATAAAAAACACTTTTTAATAGTCTAAAGCGCAAAAGGATTAGCGGGACCCCGCTTTGATTTTTATCCTCTCGCATAATGTATTATCCGACCCCACCTCACTTTGAAAATACACAACTCCGCCTATCGTTCGATCAATGTCAGAAAAATTGGATGTCCCAAGATCTTTTTGCACCGATGTTCTACATTTAATGTCGAGGGACGGGATGCGAAATAGGCATTTTTCTCTACTCCGCTCCCCTACCATGTGACATTTCCCTAGTTTTATAGCACCTCTCCTTCCCAAACCATAAAACACCTCGTGGGCATGCGATTACCACTAATTTCAAATTATAAAACCCCCGCTATCCCATTCATTTCCCTACCTCTCGTTGACTTGTGGAAAAGACTAAAGCCACCATCGCCAACCCGATCAAGCCCTCTGTCGCTGCCCGGACCCTTTCCACAACCTAAGATTTAATAATTTAGGTAATTTTGAGTATCCACCGCCATCAATTAAGCACATTATTTAAAATAATCGAATCAAATCAATGTCTGCTAAAACCATCCAAACAGGTGAACCCTCTACAACCACCCTTGCTAGATGTCGATCAAACTCCAGCGCTCGATAAGGACTTTAAAATAATCGACACTCATATCGATAGAAATCTCTTGGAGCTTCATTGTTGGAGCTATGACAAGTTTGTCGATCAAGTAGATGATATAAATATTTGGAACTCAACTTACCAAAATACATAGTTCCACAAACCCACCAGTTCCCCCAAAGTCATTAGAATTTTCCAAATCGATTATTTTCCAAATGAAAGAGCCATAGTCACCCTCCCGACCTAGAAATTCTAGTTACTATCACCTGCCCAATCCATTAACCAAATCGCCGCAGATTCCATCACGAACCGGAGGGAGTACCTTTCTCCATTGAGAACCTCACTAACCTTTACCTAGAACTAGATTTTCCTAAAGAGGTTTCAAATATTTGAGACTTTCCTCCCTAAATCGAAAGTGCAAATTCCTAAAATAAACCCACCATATTATGCTACCATGTTCCTAGAAAAAACCAAACAAATTGTGACCATGTTGTCCCTGTATCCTAGGATATTTTCATCGATGAGTGTGTAGATGAATCCATCCCTTGGTTTCCTCTCTACCTTTGCCTGTGCCAACCTCCAGCCTATACTTTTCAACTTTTCCCAATTCCCCGGTAGATGCCATGCATGATCAACTCGATCAAATTTCCGGATGAGTGTTCAAATACTCCTCAATATTATTTCATTTATTCATATATTTTCGATCGTAGAAGGTTTACGAGTCAACCTACAAAAACTAGACACGAGAGGGTAATCCCCAGCCTCGTAATCTTTTGGGACATCCTTGATCATAAAGGATTCTAATGAATTTATTTACAAAATTTATTGATTCTTTTGTATACCTAGTGGTTAATATTCTTAGCAATAGCATTCAACCCTAGAATCAGTGATCGAAATCGAAAAATTTCTACGAGTTTATCTAACCGTGAGCAAGACAGAGACTATGTATTTACCGAATCACGAGAGATCAGAGTATATGGAAGCTAACTAGTCCCTTAAAATATTCCCAAATACCTCCCAATGAGGATATTTTCCTTAGAGTACATTGGACATATCTTGAATTCTGATGAGGTAAACTTCCTTTTAGCCATAAAGAAAACCCAGTTCAAGATAAAAACCAACTAGGGCCCTTTGTATGCAACAATAGGAATGCTAGAAAGGAAGCAGACAGATGCCTACAAGTGTTAAATTTCAGCAATAGTTTCAAATGGTCAAATGACTCCTTGGGTGTCATGATAAAATTAAGAATTAAGTCTAAAATCACCCCTTTCATCCATGAATCTAAGCCTGAGATTGAGAAATATTCCAACCAGTCAAAGTGGTTGGAAAACACTCTATAGGAGGTGAGGAGCAACTTGATACTAGTTCCATCTTGCTTACTCTAGACCCTACAGGATAGGAATTTGAAAAGGTCTAGAGAAGAAGGCTCTTACTCGCAGAAGGTACATCTGACAATAAATTTAATATTATGTACATAAAGAAAGAAAAGTTGAACCTAGTAATAGAGCGTAAAGAGACAATTGAAATAGAGAAAGTGATTGATGTCGGGATGATACACCTACACCACATAAATAAGAAACACCTCCTGCCATCATCTTCCAGGGCATAAATCATTCAAAACCAAAATAGTGCGAGAGATTTCAACATCCAATAAGCTAGTTGAGAAGGAAAAGGATATCATTAAGAAATATAAAAGATTAAAATTAAAAATGAAGCACTCGATGGCGGTTAAATATGCACAATCATGAAACAAACTCCTGATCGTAGAGTAGGTTTCTTTCGTGTTTTGACCTCGGGATGAGGAAAATGCGAGATGACATTCCTACGTCGAAGATACAGGCCCCAAAACTTCAAATAAATATCATGCCAAGGACGTGCATCCAATTGACTAAACTGAATTTCACATGTAGGTAGGAGAGATGATATATTCAACCATGACACATAACGCTCTAAGTGTCTAGAAGTTGCTGTAACTCCCTAGAAAATGTATAGTCACAATGAAAAGCTAGAGAAAGCCTCATCACTAGCAAAAGACAATGTGATTAAGTCACCGGAAGAGTTGGTAATTGAGATTTGCTATAATCCAAATGACATCAAGGCAATAAAAGAACTTATAAAGAAGAAAAAATGCACATTAGTCGCACTCAAGAAACAAGTCAAACTCCCAACTACCGAACATCCACAAACCAAGGAGGGTTCTGAGACAGACAATAAAAAGGATGAGATGATGAAATTAATCATCCAGATTGATAGCTCAGCCTAAAGGAAATGGAGAAAGAGATGGATACGCTTGTACAGGAAAAAAAAGCTAGCATGGTTACTCCGGAAGAAATTCCCATTATCTGGTCCCTCTCCCATGGTATCTACATCAACACCAATATCTACATCAACACTAACATCATGACAATACCAATAGCCCATCCCATTGATGAGGCCAACAAATTAATCAAAGCAATGGAAGATATGTCCATTCGGACTCACAGAGATTAATAAGCTCAAGGAACAGTTAAAGAATGTAGAGGATGAAAATAAATTGGTAGAAGTAATGCATAAAGCTGAATTAGAAGAAAGCAAATAGACTGACTACTGCAATTTGCAAGCTAGAGAAGAAGAGTTGTCATTACCCGAGTCTTTAGCGCAAGAAAAACAACAATTGTAGGGCTACTATCATTAACTCAGTTAATGATATTTTTCCTTCTATACGATTATATTTGAGCAAGCTAACGACGTGGTGAAGAAAGCCGGTGAGGCAATCTCGTAAAGTTAAAGCCAATCTTGGAAAGAAACCGTGAGAAGCCTCTAAAATAATCAAATTCCTCGAATTCTAAAAAATAAATATGAATTGTAAGAGCTCGGGGTAACTGAAAAAACATAGATTATCCTATAGTAAAGAAAGTGATTTCCAAAAGAAATCTAATGCTACAGCTGGAGGATAAATGTTAAACATTGGAACTCACAGTGAACGGGTTTTTCAACAAGTTTGATATATTGAGACAGAAGGGTCTACCTAGTCCTCTAGTGATAAATGACAAACTCATGAGACATGAGGATTATGTCAAGAAGTTAAGGGAAGTGGCTAAAGAAACTTCCCATGTTTCCTCAATGAAGGGAATTCCCAGAGGAAAGGTGCTCCTTCAAACTCTAGAAAACTTCTTTTACCTCCAACATGAGGTAAATCACAATTTTAGAAATAAGCCTACATTCACCAGATATTCAGAGCGTGATGAGATTTACCGTGAGACGATGAAAATAAAACTCCCATATGAATAAACATGGGAGAAGTGGTGTGATTTATTGTAAAGGGCGAAAGAATAGACAAGTTAGAACAGAAAAGAATCAGATGTAGTATCAACCGACTGAAAGGTGTCACTATATTTTTGTATAAAGATATTTTATTTTTCTAGAATAAATCCTAGTTGGTTGATGATAGGATATTTTTGTAATATATTGTGATAAATACTCTATTCTAAAGAGTAAAGAGGGTGGATTTCTGAATATTTTATTAGTGATCGATTCGTTGCCCGAGGGTTATTGTACCAATTTCCAGTGCCGATGTAGAAATAAGTTGTAAAGAGACTTCTTTACAAGATTCATAATGTTGAGCTATCTCATTGAAGTCTAAAATTTCAATTGTTCATGTTTTCCTTCTAAGTATTCCATAAACTTATATGTGTTCTAAATATGAATGTTATAACAGGGAATAAGTGTACAGTGCTTAAATATTACATCGCTTTTAATCGTTATACATTTCTATGTTTTCTTCGATATCCGGTTTGAGAATTCTTAATTTCCCTCTAATCCCGACCACTCTCTTAACCCTTCTTCATTATCCATTTTAAGGAACTATTAATTGCTCCTTGATCCCAATTGAAAGATCACATTACCATTCAGCCTTAAGATCTGATATTTCTCACCTACCTTGCCTCGTAACACTTTATTCAAAATTTGATTTTGTTCTATTTCAAAGAATATTGACTTCATAGCCCAATGGAAAGTGGAAAAGCACCTATTCATCTAATTCATTAATTACACCAACCAATCAAAACCAATCCAATTAAGTATACATAACTAACGTAATATCCATTAAATAAACAAAGTTAAATCATATAGAGAGGCCTCTTCCGAGTTTAGGGAAGGCTAGATCCTAAGCTCCAAAGTAGGTTTGTAGTTACCTCTAATATTTCTTTTCAACGCTAAAAATACCTTTGGAAATTTTGGAGTGATAACATAGTGGTAACCATACCGTGAAAAATCGAGCTCCTAGTTAAAATAAATCTTAAAGGAAATAATTTCCCCTCATTTTTCACATTAAGGTTTTAAAAGGTTGTTTGAATTTATCATAGTAAGTTAAAATTGGGTTTATAGAAGAACACATTATACAAGGGCTCATCCCGATCCATAGCCTACTACAATTGTTGATGATCCTCGACATAATTTTTAAGAAAGCCTAAAATAGTAGAGAGTCCAGAAAGCAGAGTGTGAGTTAATCAAAGAAGATTCACTGCCTAAGGAGTTATCAAGCATACATGATATTCAATTTGACTTATTATTTGAGCATTCTTTATTTTCGATCTAAATCAAAGCTCGATCCATAATACTTGTAATGTACCCCAATTTTATTCAATTTATTGAATCAAAGAAGGATACTATACAACCCGATTTAGATCAAATGGTTTTAGATACTTTTGACAAACCCGATGCTTTAATCTCAACTTTGATAGACAAAGCCTATTTTCACGATGCAGTTGAACTAGTCGCCCTAACCGTCACACTACCCTCACGTTCTTTCGCGTATCTTCGAAATCAGAATACAACTTCATTCGGCTTCCACCTCACCTATAATATCCACCACGAGCCATTCGCCAAAACCATTCATACCTCAACTTCCTATCCAACCTACAGCTTTTTAGTCCATCTCCAAGCACCGCTGATTTACCTCCCAGCTTGAGCTAAAATCTTAGCCATGGTAGCCATATTTTCCCTTTTGGTCTTGGTGCACCCCCTTTTACATGCCATGCTACAATATTACCATAATAAAATTTTTTAGTTCGATGAAACGTGTCAAATGCAGTACTCTGCTCAACAACATGTATATAAAATGACATATTATTTTCGAGTTACATGAAGTTGATGAGGAAAGATGTAAAAATGAGACTATTTGCACAGACGCTAGTAGGGATATGTTAAAAAATGGCTTAAATCTTTACATGCCGGCCATATCGCTGATTTAATCTTTGCTTTCCACCAGTCGTTTATAAATATATGGGAAAGAAGAGAGAAATCAGTCTCTAGAATATTATCTCGAATATGAGAACAATAGAGTATTTCCTAATGAATCTGCTCATGATTACTGTATTAGTGTTTACTTACAACACTTTGCAAATGCAATTTCACTGAATATAAAATCTCCACTAGAGCTTGGCCCTAATTAAATTTCTAGATGGTTTTGACACCGACATGTCATCATTTAAGAGAAAGAAACCCCTACAACTTTAGAATAGATGTAGAGTGATGCAAGTGCTTAGTGTAGACCTAACTTACTAGCTAAGAGCGAGGATGAGTGAATAGGAGGAGAGTGCACCATTAAGGAAGAACCTTCCATTTGCGATGTTAGGATAGATGGTTTGGCTAAAAAATGTAGAAATACTAATGGAATAGAGCTAGAGAACATGGAAAGAAAACCTCAGATGGGAAAGGCGCTAAAAAAGGTCGTAGAAACCCCAACTTTGGGAAGATCTTCGCACTTGCAAATCGGGAATAAGTTGTACCCGATCCACGATTAGACCACCTAACTCCGGGAAAAATTCAGGTCGAGGTCTCACAAACTTGAAGATGAAGAAGACTAGGACAATCTCGGACAAACTTGATGGGAGTAAACAATGAAGATGCCATTTGCTACTTACCGAGTAAGAACAAGAGTTGCACATCTTACAACAATTACAATTATATTATGGAGAGTCCTTTGACTACAAACACAGGTTATAGTGAATCTTCTATCTGCTGAAGTTCATGCAAGCAATATTGCCTCAGGTAGCCAAAAAGAAATAGCTAAACAGGTTCCTGTAAGAAATCATTCCACACCCAAACTATAGAAAAGCAATAGAATCTCCTACTGACCAAAATTCTACAAATTATCCCTAGAGAAAGCTCAGGAAGGATTCCAAAGATTGTAGGAATTTCACATCAATTGCTACCAAAAAGCTTAGCGAGATCAAGGAAGTTGAAAACAAGCAAGCTGACACACAAAGCGAGATTACCAAGTGTTAATAAAGAAGAGAAAACCACACAAACCACAATTGGTAAAATGGAAATAATTAAATTAGACAAAACTTGGATGCCATTAAATATATAAATTTGGGATAGCCAAATTAAGAATACTATAGTTCCTTTAATTTGAGTCAGAAAATGGCCTCGCACCACGCACAAATTACTGAAACATTAAACATAGGTGAAGGTCAAGATAGATCTCAACCTCAATGATGATCAACTGTGAAGTTATTATTTGGTCCTAAAAGTAGATGGGAAACATCACCAAGTGTTCCTCCATTCTTACATGGGCCAAACATTCATGATAAAATATTGCACATAATGCTATGTTTGATTCGAGAGCATCTCATAGCATAGTGCCTAAAGTAGTCATGGAAAGAATTAAACTTGAGACATCACTAGACCCTACAAGGACATGTTCTCCTTTCGATTCTAGTCAAGTCAAATGCCTTGGCCCGATCAAAGATCATGTGTAACTCTAGATCCAGCTTCCCAACAAAGAGTATCGTTATGGACATAGTAATTTGTTGATATCCCTCCCAAATATGGTATGTTATTATCTCGCTCATGGGGAGAAAAATTACAGGGATCACTACAATTAGACATGTCCATATGCTACCATTTACATGTGTTTGGTCAAAAAAAGGAAGCTATATAGAGAAACCTTGATGAAATACATGATAAGAAGTTCAGACCAGCACCACAAAATTCATCTATTCCATGCATTCGATCTAGACTCATTTATTTTATGATTCGGACAATGACAAAGATAATCACGCCGTAGAAGAGAAACACAAAGAAGTCAATATCTGAAAATTAAATTCCCACACAGTGCAGAAATTGCAATGAGATGAAAATATAACACATGAATATTTGTGGCATTTAGAATTTTTATGGCTACGTAAATAGATTAGGAAGCGGAGCCGTAGGTATGGACCTACGATTTAGAAAATGAAGTCATTGAGAAGGACATGCTTTGCATTGACTCAAATGCACTAACAACATGGCATAATATAGAAAGCATTAGTGCTAAGCCTTCAAATCATAAGAAAACTCTGGGGCTAAAAGAGTTTTCATCTTGAGGAGACTCATAACTCTACATTATAAAATAATTCAAGGGAGAGTACATTGCTAAAAACCCTGACCTTACATGTTATGAGAGAAACCATCCTAGACTCTAATAAGATGTTTCCTTAAGAGCTCGAGTTGCTATTAGTCCAAGAAAGCATGAATGTGCAAGCACATAGATTAGCACACTTTTGCCAGTACATGCATGTTTAGAAACTTTCAAATGGGCCCATGTCAAGCGTGCACGGTTGAGGTAGAGGCGTAGACCAGCCATAGCACGAAGTAATTTAAAGTATTGGAAAAATCTTTTCACAAGACACACAAATTATTGATTTCTTGAATTATGAAAGGAGAATTTCAAAAGCAAGAATATAGACACATGCATTGTACATTGAGATTACACCACTTAAATAACAGAAAGCCAGATCTAATAATTCTCAGAAACATAATAGAAATTGAGGAATTAATCCAATGCATGAATCGGGAAGTTTTAAACCTCAAAGACAAATGCATTTTACGTCAAAGGATGGCCCCACTAGAAGACCTCCTTTGACTCCAATGATGTAGCTAGAAAACCTCAAAATGGAGCCTCTAAGGTCGACATGTAGGGAATGCAACTTAGGAACAAAGGAAAATCCCAAGCTCATCAAGACTCTCTAAGACATGCCTCCAGTCTCCGGAAAATTTGAAAGTGCATTAAGCCTTGCTGTAAAGTAGTCCCAAGTATCTCTTTCTCGAATTATGAAGTGACTTTCAAGTCTTATGACCACCACCATTATCTAGCATAAGATACCAATTAAAGAAAATCAAAATCCCTTTAAACAAAAGCTAAGAAGAATTAACCTTGTTCTTATGCCATTAATAGAGAAATAAGCTAAAAAGGATGTACTGATGCTCAGATCGTACAACCATTAGATATTCGCACTGGGTCTCTAATTTAGTCCCCACCAGAAAGAAAACAAGGGAATGTAGACTCTTTGTTGATTTCAGAAAATCGAACAAAGTAATCACTGAAGGATAACTTCACCCCCTCCCTTACAATGGACCACATTCTCCCGGAGGGTAGTACCGCTCGTCGACACTTTCATTACTTGATGGATTTTCTCGGATACAACCAAATCCGTCCAACCTCGAAAGATCAGTTTCTCAAGGTCAGATTCACCACCTCCCTCGGGAAACTTTCACGTGCTTGAAAATTCTTTCGGACTGATGAATTCCCGGAGCAGCATTTCCAAAAGAGTCGTGGACATAGCTCTCAGCAAGGAAATCCATGAATTTTTAGTCATTTACCTAGATGATATCACGTTTTCCAAGTCGGATAATGAACATCTAGATCATCTGGGAAGAGTATTCAGCGAAAATCTGCGAAGAAATTTGGCATATCCTAAATCCTAAAAAGTCACTTTTTGGGTTAGAAGAAGGAAAATTGCAGACGAAATCATTTGCCATAGAAGACATTAGGAGAATTGATCCAACTCAGAATAGAATCAATCCTAAATACTCAGTTCATCCTAGGAACATTAAATAATTACAACCATTTTTAGGTAAAATAAATTTACTTAGAAGATTCATCCCTAACTTAAGGCATAGTCAACTAATTAGAGATTTGAAATAGCATGTTAAAAAAATATCTCAATCATCGAAGTGGACGCGTAGAGGCCAAGCGGGCCTTTTGAAGCGATCAAAGAAGCCCTTACTAAAACACGCGTCCTCATAATTTCTAATTTTATGCAGAGATTTCATAATTTTTTCGTCTGCTGCGAGCACACCATTGCAGGCCAGTCTTTGTTGTATAAGAGCTTGATGAGGGCTATGAACAACACATTGCTTTCTTTAGTAAACCGTGAGAGATACAACACTAAATTATAATATCATAAAAAAACAAGCTCTTTCTTTAGTGAAAGCCATAAAAAGATTTCAGAAAGTATACATGTCGTACTCTCACATAATAGCATATGTTCCAAACTCGCGTTGTAAAGGACATTCTAACTCCAAAATGGCCATGATGTGGAAAAAGAGGCAAAATGGATCGGCCACAATACTAGAATATGACATTGAGATCAAGCCTCACAAAATTAATTAAATGCCAAGGCTTTGGCCAGCAACTCATGGCCGAATTGGTACTCACAAGCCTTAGACATAAATTTCATTACTTCCATAGAGTGATCGGGGAGAAGAGATGGCGACTCACTAAAGTCGATGCAGTAAATTTACGTAGATTCACCTTTGGTATGCGGAGACCTTACATTTGTTTTACCTGCATCTTATAAGCTCCTCCCCGGTTTATCTAGAACCAAAAGTAGATTCTTAAAAGATACGTAATGAAAATATTGTATCTTAGATAAGGTTTTTGGTGGAAAGATCATATGAGTGGCATCCCTTTAAATTGTGTATTAAAAGATGAATCTAACAAATTCATCGCGGAATTTCATGCGAGGAGATCGTGGAGGAGCACATATGCGACAGTCAAACTGCTAACAGTGATTTTGGAGTGTCATTTCTCATAGCTAAAAGTACGTGTTTTGCACGTGGGTGGGTGCACAACTAATAGGAAAAAATGACCCTTTTTTTGAAAGTTTTCTATGTGAGCATCTGAATAGACAAAACTGACCTGTGTTTTCTAGACATTTTTCTAGTGAATTTCCCATGTCAAAAGCTAGAAATATTTAAAAAAATAGAAGTTTAAGTTGTTTAATTTGCAAAAAATATATTGTCTTAAGAGCTTTTGTAGAGTGTTGAATTCATTTATGCATTTCAAAGTGTATCTCTTAAAACAACAAGAAATTATAATATCACTGAAGAGAAATATATTTGCTACAAAAATTTCAGTTTGTCTATTTGGTTTGAGACTATTGCAATATATATGTTTAACTCACAATATTTATTTTTATAATATTAAGCAACTAAAGTTATAATTTCCATTATTTATTTATTATTATTTTTTAATGTTGACGAGTATAGAGATGCATCAAAAACACTAAATGTTTTGATTTACTATCCATTTAATTTATATGGTTGTGCTAAATATTTATTATGCACACATATATAATAGCAGATGACTGCTGAAATGTAGATAATCTAGTCAAATTCACAATAAAAGTTAAAACACTTAATTAATAAAAAATGCAACATTTTCAAATTTTCAAAAATAATAATAATAAGTTAATTACAACTTTATTTTAAATTATTATTAGTAATATATATATATATCTATATATATATATATATATATATATATATAGTAAGCCAACACAACAAGATTTTTGAAATCTAGATTTACCTCCACTTTATCATGAAGATTCTTAATTTGTAAATAGGTTGTATTACAATACCATTGGCCAATACCACAGTTTCTCAATACCACATGCCAAACAAAATATAGCTCACTTTAGATGATACTTGTTCTTATCGCATTTCTTTTTAAATTAATCAATTTAATTAAAAAGGAAAAAAGAATAGAACTGATTCATAGATAAATCTCAACCTTTTATTTGTGTATATTACTAAAAAAATTAGAATGTTCAATGAAGATTAAATATATACCATTTAACTAATAATTATTATTAATTACATTAAATTTCTAGAAGCATGTTAAAAAATAAACATGTCTAAAAATAATTATAATTATTTTGATGAAACAAAAATTTATTACTATAAAGAGGTGGTTATATATATTGAAATTTGTGGGAAGGTCAAAAATTTGTCTATTTTTTTCTTAATAAATGAGACGCAATGTGTGGTCGAATCTTGTTTTTGATGGTGAAAATGGATTTCCCAAAAAAAAATTGTCGAGTTTTGTCAAAATCTTACCAAAACTTTCAATATTTTCTCGTCAGATTTGAAGCCTCATTAGAATAAGCATCATAATTAATGATAAAATATACTATAAACAAAATGAAATAAAATATTTTCCCAAAAAAGTTGCATATATTCACAACTAATTTATATAATTACCATTAAATGCATTATAATTATCAATAAATACATTTTTATTTTAGTTATTATTTTTAATATTTAATTAAGAAAAATGATGCAGGAGCATCCAACCATCATTGGAAAAAAACATAGCAAGAAGAACTTATTGAAGGCGAAAATGAAAAAAACACATCAAAAGGCAAGGGATTTGTTAAAAATTTTGAAAAATCAGATTTGTGAGGGATCTTAGGGATTATGGTGAGAGTTTTGTAAAAAAAAATCGTGTTGAGAGCTTTGTGGAGAGGATCATGTTAAGAGTTTTATGGAGAAGATCATGGATCTTGAAATGATCCACAATATTATAATTCCCTCTATAAATTGTAGCATTTGGGCATTGAAAAGATGTGGCCATTAGAATGAAGATCTGGCCAACCAACGGGCCAATAGATGCTATGTAATAGTTTAGTGGGTATAGTTAATGAAATTTGATTTATACTTTATATCATTATATGTGTGTGGCATGGTGGTTTAATGCATTGATGGCTTGATCCATGGACTATTGACTTTATTTTGATGAATTAACGTTACATGTAGACAACAGAGTTGTTTAGTTTTTACAGTGTATGCGAGGATGAGCTGAGTTTGTGGAATCATAACCCGCATGTCCTATGATCGATACCATAAGAGAAATTGAAATGAGAGGCCCCATAATTCATTTTCATCTAGTGGTATCAGAGCGTAGAAGATTCTTGCCTGTAGTGTGGAGGAGAAGCAACAAAGGAAGGTACAAGTGATTGAAGATTTGGTAAGAGATACATTTTCTTTGTGCAGGTGACACTAGAGGAAGGTGAGAAGATTTGCAACAACCTAGAGCAAGGAGTTCTCAAATGGTTCTAGAGGAAAGAACCAGGAAGATGCCAAAAGCCCAAAATCGACAGAAAGTTTGGTTAGGTATCATGTAGCAAGGTGGAGAGACTTGTTACTGCAGAGCCATGTTACAACTCACGAGTTGAAGCTATTACAAGAAGACCAGAGAGCATATGACTAGGAGGTCATAAGTTTTGTACCTTGGGAATCTCGTGTGGGAGCATCGAACCATCATTTGAAAAAAATTAGCAAGGACAACTTCTTGAAGGCGAAAATGAAAAAAACATAGCAAAAGGAAAGGGATTTGTTAAAAAGATTGAAAAATTAGATTTGTGAGGGGTCTTAGGGATTATGTTGAGAGTTTTGTAAAAAATAATCATGTTGAGAGCTTTGTGGAGAGGGTCATATTGAGAGTTTTATGGAGAAGATCATGGATTTTGAAATGATCCACAATATTGTAATTTCCTCTATAAATTGTAGTCTCCGGGCATTAAAAAGAGGCGGCCATTAGAATGAAGATCTGGCCAGTCAAGGCGCCAATAGATGCTATGTAATAATTTAGTGTGTTTATTTAATGAAATTTGATTTCTACTTTATATAATTCTATGTGTGTGGCATGGTGGTTTAATGCATTGATGGCTTGACATATAGGCTATTGACATTATTTAATAAATTAATGTTACATGTAGACAACAAAATTGTTTAGTTTTTGTAGTGAATGCAAGGATGAGCTGAGTTTGTGGAATCAAAACCCACAGGTCCTAGGATCGATACCATAAGAAAACTTGAAAAGATAGGCTGAGGAGTTCATTTTCATGAAAAAAACCTTTAAATAAAGTATTCTAATTATTATTTTAATAATGTCTAAAAAGGCTACTTCACCTAATTTTAGTCTTTTTTAATAGAAAATGTTAAATAAACATGTTTTTGTTAAAGCAATACACCCTATCCTCTTCTCCTTATAGAAGTGAGTCTTTCCCCTATCGAGAGCCTAGCTATGACTAGGCTCGTGTTGTACAAGCACAAAATCAATGACATGGAAGACCATAGACTTCCTAACCTAGCTTTAAATTCCCGCTAAAACCACCTAAGGCTCAAGTGAGGTTGGTATAAAGATACCAGGGCCTCGTTAAACGATTGGGAGATTGGCGAAAATATTGCATTGCAAAATATTAATGACATTAAAAATATTGTAACTTCTAAGTTTAAAGAGAAAATGTGGTTTGAGAAATATTTAGAGGCTAAAAGAAAATTAAGATATTATAAGGAGGTCATCAACCCTACTAAAGTATCTATGTGTTTTAACTAGCTCAAAGAAAAAAATTAATATAGCCAAGATAAGAACGAACTCTCATGAGCTTCATAGAGAGACAGGTCATTGGGCAGTTCCTAAAACACCATGGGTGGAAAGGATCTGCCATCTCTGTGAGAATATGAATATTGAGGATGAAAATCACTTCCTCTTAGAGTGCCATGGGTACACCCATATTAGATCTTAGTTTCATAATCTTTGTTGCAATAGCGACCTTCCTAGCCTTTTAACATGTCAAGATTATAGTGAGCTCGTGATGCTTCTCTCCAAGCTCTTTGATAATAAGAAAACAATTTTAAAACAAACTAACTAATTTGCTTCTTTAGGTCAGATAAAACTTAGTGGACATTAACCACCACCGTCATCATCATCAATTAAAGAAAATGATTACACTATAATAATTTTTTAATAAATAATTCTAAAAAGTTAAAAAAATTGAATGTGAAAAGTAAGAAAATAAACTTATTTTTATATTAAATTTTAATTTATATTTTAAAAAAACTTTAAAAAATTATATATTATCATTTTATATTTAATAGTAATGAAGTATCTACCGTATTTTTGTTATGCTATTAAAGGTTTAGGTTAAATTATTATAATTATGATATAAAGGCTTCCATAAAGTAAAGAAGTGCTTGTTAAAGGGATTCATCACATTTTCTGTTATGATGGTTCATTGTGTATGGAAGAATAATAAAAATGAATATTATTTAATTAGTATTAATTTTAAATTTAATTAAAATGTTAAATATAATAAGTTTATTATTACTTTGGGATATAAAAGTTTATTATTACTTTGGGATATAAAGAATATTTATAATGATATTTATATTAATTTTTAAAATATAAAATATTAATTAATATATATATATATATATATATAATTTAAAATAAATAAATTTTAAGACGACTAATAATTAAATTATGTTCCCATAAATTTACTGTACGATCTAGGAAAAAATATGATAAATTTTAAGAAATAATTTTTGGCATCCAACACGTATTTCGACTTGACGCATGCACACTTCCGAGTTCAAATATCCACTTTAGTGCAATGTGGATCTGTGTATTCATGGCCGATCTCGCCGCATTAATGCCAAGATGAAGAACTATTTCGAAAGAACAATGACCGGAAACTTCGAATTAAAACAACACATTCACATTGGAGAAATTCAATATAGAATAAGACTAATAATTAAATTAAATCATTGGTGGAGAAGATAACCACTAACCTGCACATAGATCGATGGTAACGGCCTGAACACTTACTCTTTAGTTGATATGCTTTTGTATTGTGCGTTATAGATCGATGGTAACTGATTAGCATTCATAATAAATTCAGGAGATTTAGTCTTTATAATACAGACACAACTGATTAGCATTCATAATAAATTCAGGAGATTTAGTCTTTATAATACATCTGGGTTACAAATGAATACGATATATATATATATATATATATGTACCCTAATGGGATAACTGAGCACAAATCAAAAATCAGTTTTAGCTGAAGGATTTGAGTTGTAGTTATGGCTGGAAATAAGGTCAGTGTCAACAAAGAATCGCAGAAAATTAAGAAGCCTGTTGTTGCAGTGGCAGCTGTCAATGATGTTCACCGAAAGCCGGTGATTATTCACTTTCGCTCATCTAGGGTTATTGAAGTAGACAGGAAAAACTTCAAGCGGCTGGTCCAAAAGCTCACAGGCCAGGGTGACAATGAAAAGTGCAAGAAAATGAACAACAAGGAGGCATTGGTTTCCAAGAAAGTAGTACTACTGGATCAACCGAAAAATGTTTTAGAGTCCTCAACGGATGTTTCAATTGTTACTGCAGATCCACCCACCGAAGCTGCAACAAATGAAGTCCGCTCGGCACTGCCATCAACTTTAGTTGATCCATTGCACGGGCATAACAACATCAGCTGCAAAGAGGTGGAGACGCCAGGAGCACAGCCCGTCCGTCTAGTCCGCCATCCAGCTAGTCCACCATCATACCCAACCCCTACATATGATGTCTTGCAAGAAATGAGTTATAGAGCTAATCTCTTTGATAATCTCATGAAATCTACAAATGGGTTCGATCCTGATATCTTTCCACTTTCAAGTCCAACCGGTACGGATGATATCTTTCCAGGGATGGGTTATACAGATAATCTCCTTGATGATCTGGTGAACGGCCAGACACATGATTTCTTTTTTGGTGTTAAGAGCGACCTGTTTGAAGATCAGCGTTCCTGCTGAAGTTTTGTAGAGAATATGCAGCCAGATGTTGCTCTTGTTCTTGTTTGTTTTTGCACTGATGCATATCTCATGCATATATTAATAGTTCAGTAAGGTTTCCTAGTGAAAACATCTTTGGATTGATATTGACTTATTCAATTGTTTTACAGCAAAATTTAACGGTTTATATAAGATGTGATGAAATTGGATGATGCATCATTTCTATGTTGTCATTATTGCTATGTTCATTTCTATGTTGTTAATGGATTTAAGCTTATTTCATATCAGTGCGTAGTAGATCATCCATATCTGAATATCTTGTTACTTTTTCCACGTAATTTTGTACACTGTACATTTATATTTTTGTCCGCACTGAAATTCTGTTATAGAAAACAAAGATTGAAGTTACAAGAATAGAACACATTTTAAGTAACTACATTTTTAATTTCAAAACAAGCAAGTTTTCGTTTTAGTGATGGTTACGTATCGCTATTTAGATATCGTAGGGTTTGGAATGTCCACCTGTGGCATGGGATGTCCAGAGTCATTTTTTTTATGGAAGCCTGCCGTGATATAACCTACAAATCGATCAGTTTTTGGAAGGGCCCGGGTACTTGGCTTCCGTTTGAGGATAGTAAAATGTGTTGCGGTAATTTTATAACAAAAATTTAATTAATATAAATATAATGTTATTTTATAATAAAAATAGGTTACATATTACATTTAAAATATTTTTTTAATATAATAATTTATATAAATAAAAATATAACAATAATTATAATATTTGAAAATATAGCAACTGATTTTGTTTTTAAATTTGTTTTTGGAAAAAAATAAATTATGGTTTCAAAGTTTATTGAAAGCCTATTATCTATAAAAAGTAATTTATAATTTTACTAGTATTTACTATCAAAATTGATTAATATTTTAGGACAAATTGATCAAAATTGAGAATTAATCATATGTTACAATTATATTATTATTTGGTGTTTCCAAATGTATATATAGAATTCTTGGTTGGGTAACTTAAACTTTAGAAATATGAGTTTGAAGTTATTTTTTTATTAAAATCTGTAGTAATGTATCTATAGACAATTTACACTTTAACATGATAAAAACATTGCTAAGTAACATTATATAAAATGAAATAAAAAATTGCTACATTTAAATATATTAACAACACAATCTTTTAATATTGAATCTAAACATTGACACTTGAAAAATCTTCCCATATTCACTATTAAAAAAACACTTCATTATCCACCTTAAATAACATAATTGTAAATCAACTTTATATAATGAAATAAACTATTGATAATAACACAATTTTAATTTTATCTATAATGATATTTACTTCATTGTAATTTCATCTATAATATTATTTACTTTTTGGTACAGAGGAGATGTATAATTCTTTCACTATTTAATATTGAGTTTATAAATAATATTTGAAATAATATTGATAATAAAGTATGTTATGGAGGAAATGTGAAATTCTTCCAAACATAACATAGAGTTGACAAATGATATCTAAAAAATAAATATTAATAATAGAAAATAATTCAATATGTAACCTAAACATTAATATTATGTGTGTACTCAATATGAGGTTTATACATAATATTCAAAAAGCCAACTATGAAAAAAATGTGAAATTCCTCTCATATTTATATAGAGTTGATAATTAATATTTAAAAAATAAATATTAATAAAAGGAAAAACGATCTCAATATGTAACTTGAAAATTAATATTATGTATGTATTCAATGTGGAGTTTATAAATAACAATAAAAATAATATTACCATTAAATCTTGTTATGAAAGAAATGTGAAAGTCCTTCCATACATAAAATACAAATACCAAGCATTATTTAAAAACAATAACAAGAAGGGATATTCAACTAAAAGAATGTTCAATATAAAGGAAGCATACAAGATAACTACATAAGATCACATGAATAACTATAGCCCCATTTGGAGGAAGATATGGAAAGAGAATTTATGGCTGAAGGTGATTTTGTTCCTATGGTTGGTATGTCGTAAAATAATCCTAAAGTGGGATCAACATAAAAACAGAGGAGTTGAGGGACCATCCTTCTGCATTTTGTGCAATGAGCAGGAGGAAACAATAGAACATGTGTTGAATAATTACCCCTTAACAAAGAAACTATGGAATAAGTTAGGTCTTCTCTTTGGTCATCAAGATAGGGATCAATATAGAATTATTGATACTACTACGGTGTGGAGAAAAAGGATCTTCTCTAGTCCAATTATGAATAGAGCTTGGACTTTGGCCTTTGGTCTCAAAAGGAAATCTTGGGGAAGCTAGGTATGGAGGTATTTTCCGTTATCATCAACACAATATCAAGATTCTCTATGTCACGAATTGTGGCCATGCGAGCAATAACGAAGTAAAATTCAATGCTCTAGAAAAGGGCTTAACCATTTCCACGAGAGAACGTTACTGGAAATTGGTAATAGAATCAGACTCTTGCCTGGTGATTGAGGCCCTTAGAAAACTAAATCAAGGCTTTAGAAGAGAAAATATTAGTCACAACTGGAGAACTGGTAGACTACTCCAAAATATCATCAATCTCATAATTGGGTTTGATTATATTATTCCATCCCATGTTAGAAGACGGAGTAACAGGGCAGCAGATTTCCTAGCAAATTGGGGCTTCCAAAATATCAAAAGGATGCTAGAATGTTCTTAGCATACAATGGAAAATGGCGAATATTGAACTCAATTGAAACAGGCATTGATAAAATATGCCAGGGATAGAAACTCGCAAACACAAGATCAAAATTAGAGGTCCTTGATTGAGGCATGAGTAGGTGTAATGGTCTCGGTGGGAACCAATCCACAGATAGAATATTACTGATGATAAAGGTAAGGAGGTCGGGTGACGACCCTCATTCATCACCCTGCATGCAAAATGTGGCAAAGTGTGAGGTTAAGAGATGTGATAGCTATGGGTTTCTATCCCCAAACTTGGAATTGAGGTTTAGCTTCAGTTTTCATGTGTGGTCAATGGCTTCGGGCAAGAGGTTCCTTTAGGTTTCAAGTGTGGTTGCGGATGGGTGGCTTCCACATTTCCTCGCCTATTAGCCAATAATCATTTGGTACGAGTATGGTCTCCTAGTCACTTCTAATTTCCTCCCTTATGGCATGGTTCTCTGTAATTGCATGAATATCATGATGGTTATATCTAAATTGATAAATGCAGCATGTACTAAGGGTTTATTGGTTGTTTTAGATGAAAGACTGGGTATATGTGTTATCTGTCCTAATTCCCTGCCAATATTTTTGTATTCTTCTAAAATTTCTTTCTTTGATGGATATGTACTCAGTCACTGTTATGGGAGTCTTATTAACTGTTTTGGGTTCATGGATTTTTGAGCAATTCACTTCTCTAAATAAAGCCCAACAACTTTGGGTGATATGTTTTTATTGTGTAAAGCATTACTGTGCCCATTGAGGAGATATGCGTCCTAGGAGTTCTAGGACTTGGAAGATCCTCAATTTTGGCCTCGTGGGTTATGGTTGACTCACTGTTGTGGAGGATCATGGGTTTTCTCTCTCATTTTATCACAGTTTCTCTGTGTTATGACTACACATCTTTCTAGGGTTTAACTATATTTGGTCTGGAGAAGATCATGTGCTTTCCAACCTCTCTATGGTTTGTGTTCCGACTTGGTCGGGTGATAGGAAGGGTGGTTCTAGGTGCCCTTGGTTTCAAAATTGTGTTTTTCTTGCAATCCATTCTTATGGCTCATCCATCCTCCAATAAAAGGAATAATGGCCAGGGAGCCTAGGCCCCTAGACACAATAACGAGCGATGGAATAGAGGCGGCCATCCTTAGCCTTAGTCAGATAGGCAAAGAGGTCATCGTGGCTCAGTGGGGAAGTCCTGACGGGCCTCTAAATTAGACATAAATTAAGGCCCATCTAACCTTTCTTAGGCCCATATACCTTCCTTATGCACATGAAAAGATATATTAAATCTCTCCTTATGCACTTAATAATTTTTTCTTATGTATTAATATTTTCTTAGGAAGGTTTAAAGGTAATTGCATATTTGTGCCTAATATTAGTTATTTTTGTAGAATATTGTG